>BSBM01000588.1:600000-905000 GCA_027924585.1 Larix kaempferi
CTATCTTGGGAGAAAAGACTGCTGAAGAGGTTTTCACAGGTGGAAAACCAGATGTTGGACACTTGAATATTTTCAGTTGTCATGTATACATTCATGTACCAAAAGAGAAGAGGAAAAATATGGATCCATCCAGAAAGAAAGGAACATTGTTGGATATATTGAATCCTCCAAATATAATAGAATCTATGTTCTAGGACAAAGAAACATTGAAGTCGGTAGAGATGTAACATTTCATGAAGAGGCTTCCTTCAAGCGCTCTGAAGAAATTTAGTGTGATTCAGATATGGAAGAGCATGAGACTCCCTTGATGGAGGATCCAATTTCTGATTCTCCCCTTTCATATGTTGAGAGGGAGAATCTAGAAGAGTCCGTAGAAGGGCCAGAAGACCTAATAGAAATATCACTTGATGAACCTCCTGCTAAGAGGAGATATGCATGGTGTCGAGACATTCTACAAGAGAAAGAAAATCATGCACTAGTACAAAATGAGAGATAAGTGACCATGCGACCAAAAAAATTGGTCACCACATTTTTTTCAAGGGATAAATGACCAAAGTTGAGAAATTTTAAGTGAACTAACTAAAAATGACCAAGTTAAATGACCAATTTGGTCACGAAATAAGAACTAAAGTAAAAATGACCAAGATAAATGACCAATTTGGTAACGGGATAAAAACTAAACTAAAAATGACCACATAACAACTGGTTATTTATTTGGTCATTTTTATTTGTGTCACTCCGGCAATGGAAAATTACAGTTTTGACAATGAATTTATACAATTTACTAAATTTTAACACTGCAGATGGATTTAGAGACTCAATCTGCAGTGTTAAAATTTATTAAATTGTAGACCCCCTCATGTGTCACAACTTAACAATTGACACCAAATTAGCTTATATTAAATTCTATATTTATATAAAAATAAATTTATTATTATTAGACAAATTTATAATATGAAGCCCCCTAACCATGTAACGATGGTGAACCACTAAAGAGTTTAACCATAAAATATAGGTTTTATAACCCATATACCCCATGCCAATACTCATCATAGAGTTTCAAAGTAATGGCAACATTACACAACAATGCCTTTATTTCCCATCTTCTACTTTAACCATGACAACCTTACAAACATAGGTTTCAATAGTTTAAGGCCCAAATGGAAGGTGCACTATTTCAAAGAGTAACCAAAGTATACAAACCCACTTCTCCAAGTGATTGATGCAAAAATATTTGAATGACAAGAGTTTATATGTCGAAACTTTAGGCTAAATCAAAATGCATTTTCTGCACACAATGTGTGCTAACAAAATTTTGGTTAAAATAAAAACCCACTTAATATTTTGAAACCTCGTGCCAATAATCAAAACACATATTATGACTTTAAACACTGCACAAAAAATCTATGATTTAATAATCTGCACTTGAAGATATGCATTATAATATATAAAATATATATATTGTATACAAAGTGCTCCTAGGATACTTTACTTTTGGATTGTTTTGAGAAGGAATACCTAGGCACTCTTAAGGATACTCAAATGATCGAATTTTTTTCTCAAATGACTTTTCCATTGATTTATCATAACTTATTGAAGTTCCCAACTGCACTTTGTCTTATTATTTTTCTTGTGTATAATGCCAAAAACCATTATACTCCCAATCGCTATCAATATGTGCATGTTATTTAGCTTCATGGCTAACTTTTATTTTCTAAGGAAATTCTCACGGAAAACCCTTTGAGTACTTTCTCATGATCCATGGATGGTAAATGGGGTAAACTGACATCCCTGATGATGGATCCTAATCGCAAGGGGATCAAGAGAGTTGAACTCGTGACCTTCCCAACTTTGAGGGAAATATCTCACATTTACCTCATGACAACTTGAGCTAACCCTCGGGGATAACTTCAGGATAAATGTGCATGTGATTTAACATTATGGCTAAATTCTTGACTTGATTTTAAATCTACATAATTACGAAATCACAAGTAAAATTGAGAAAGTTACTTGTAATGAAGTTTGGGTATTTACTATGGTGGCAGTACCTAGTGGCTCGTCGAAATTCTCCTTTTGAGAAGAAGTCCCTTTGATATGAAAGAACAATGAAAGCTCAACTTGGAAGTTATAAATTATGGTATTAGTGACCCGAGAGCTATTTTCAAGTCCTTTCTGGTGTCTTTCTTACAAGTTTGTGTGAAGAAGGAAAACTGATAGATGCTCGAAAATATGATGATGATTTACAAATAATGGGGTGTTTCAAAAGTTAAATTTATACGATCCTTGTAAAAGGTTTCTCCATGGTTGGAAAAATTTCAAAGGCCTTAGATTTTGTGGATGAAATGAAAAACTGGGGATGTGTCATCAATATGTTTATGGTAGCCTTCTCCTTGGATTATTGCACTGTGGATTATTGTACAGAGAGGGATCGAATAAAAACCAACATAGATCCATCTTAATCCCGGATCTATTAAACACCGATAGGAATCCAATTTCTAGAGAAGTAAATTTTTTCTTGATGTGTATAAAAATTACACTTCAAGAAATTGGATCTCTCTTTGTGTTTGTGCTTAATAGATCCAGATTTAAGATCGATCTATGCTGGTTGAGAGCTAGTCAAGCAAATAAGGCTTTAGAAATGCTGGAGAGTATGAGGGATGTGGGATGTTTACCAAGGGTTCATACTTATACTACATTTATAGTGCACTTATTATTCATTTCTTTAGGGAAAATAAATCAAAGCAAGCCTTATGGTTTGTTGAGAAAATGAAAAAATGATGGTTATGAGCCAATAATTGTTACATATACAACTTTAATTAGAGGGTATATGAATGAGTTATTAAATTTTGATGCTAAGAATAATTTCAATCTCATGAAAGGAGAAAGAGCCTCCTCATTTTGAAACTTACTTTACATTCATTCATTGACTTTGTAGGGATGATAAACAAAAAATGAAATTGAAACTCCTATATGAAATGATAGAAATTTCTATTCACCACTATGAACTTAGCCCGCAACACACTCGGAGCTTCATGGAGAGGGCCGATTCATAATTTGACAGAGATGTGGACATGGGAGAAGGACCAAACCCATTCCATTGAGGGTCCATGGGAATCTAGAGAAAATTCAGGGTCCATGGAGAGGGCCTAGACCCTTGTCTTGTGGAGTTGTGGACTGAGAGATTGTGGGGGTATTTCTAAGGGCCAACCCTTTTCGAGCTGATCCATGGCACTACTGAGGCCCCATTAGAATATGGTTGTGTCATTCCAAGGATAGCCAATAGCCATCATGGAGGAGATGAGTACTCTGTGGATAGTCCGTAAGAAGCAGATCGTAAGGAGGCATGAGGAGGAGTGTGTGATTGGCATGCGAGGGCCGATTAGAGAAAAATCATGGAACAAATGGATGCTTGAAGGGGGAAACCCATATTTATGTTAAGTTTCAACGTTAAGGAGAGATCCGAGGCTCTTATTGAGAAGATCGAATCTTGGAAGCATGTCGTGAGGCCTCTAGGAGGTGTGAGTAGCACAAGAGGAGGACTGAGTGGCTACTAGGGAGTGCAAAATCCTCATAAAAAGAGATACCAATGATTCTGGAGGGATTACGGGACATTGGAGAGCCTTGAGGAAGGACGTATCATCCATTGGGAGAGATTCGACATCATTTCCAGGTTAATGCAAACTGTTTTTCAAAAGCACACAACCAGAATTACAAAACAATTTGTCGGGGGATATTACACAATATATCATTGTATTTTACATATTCATGCTTAACTAATATTCAAACAAAATCCATAATTTGCCTAGGATTTTTTGTTCTAAGCCCTGCCTTATCGTTAAGCGCACTATTCATGCTTGAATTTCTTGGCATGCGATTTGGAGTAATAATAATATTAAGGCCACCATCAGCCTTCAGGGTCTAACATTGTACTGGTGTATTATGAGGGCTTATTTAAATTAATGGAATTAGGAACTAGTACCTTTAGACAACTAACAAAGAGTTAGATCTTAGGAATACAAATGGGATGAAGAAGGTGATTAAAATATGTTTCTATGGTTGATATAAATAGAATCTTGGATTGAAGCTTTGTCAAGTATGTTTCATGGAAATTTTCAAGGAACTTCTTCTTGCCATAACATGCTTTGATTAATACAACCAACTTGTTTGATCTACTATTAGTTTCTGAGTTTGGTCCCATTATCACTTTTTCCCACTCCCATGGTGTAGTCTTTTTCTTGAAACAAAAACAATTTTTATTGGCTGCCGAAGAAATGGTTACATGGATGCTAGAAATTTGATTCTTTAGGGAGAACCAAAGTCTTCTTTAGACCAACCAAACTGATGTGAAAGGATTTCAAACTATGATTCAAAGAGAGATTACTTTCTACACCGTCCTTCAAATCTTAGTTCAAACAGAGTATGAAATGGCCTTCTCAAAGCTAACGGTTAAGAAATTGTGTTTCCTCCTTGAAGGTCATAGTTTTAATTTTGAAGGGGTGAGGCTATATACACCTTTGTAGACTAAAATATCAAATTTCTATGTGGAGAGGTCCTTTGTCCCACAAAAAAGGGGGTCATATACATCAATTTGTGTCCGGCATGCCTGTATCTACTAGTTTTCTAGGATGTAGTACACCACAGTGGCACTTCGAGGTTGAGTTCCTTGGTTTGATAGAGGCTTTCCTTGATTATCTTGGCATGTAACGCCTCCTCTACTTCGACAAGTTGGGGAATTTTCTCCCTCTTCCATACCACATGGACCCAAGAATTAAGAGTTTGGGTATTGTGTCTTGGTATCTTGTTTAAATAGAGCTTGCTACAATCACTTCTCTTCTTGTGGGTTTTTTGATGTCCAAGATTTTGGTTTGGAGAGCAAGAGGATCCACAAGCAGGTTTTGAAGGTGCATGTTTTCTTGATGTTTCATTTTGAAAAACAACTTTTGAGATCCCTGACCTTTGATTGAAGCTTGTTGTTTTTGGTTTCAAGAAATTTCATTCTTTGTAGCAAGTTTTTTTAACTATGTTGTTCAGTATGGGAAATTTGTCTCCAAAGTATTGTCGGCAGTGTTATGGATTGATTCATGTTTGTTGTTGCAGCTTCTTTTGGTATACCTTTTTTGTTTTGGTCTATCCACCGCTAAGGAGTAGATGACGATGGGTGAGAGCTGGAGATGGGATTGTATTAGGGTCAGACAAAGGTGATGGGGGTGACCTTGTTTAAAAATGGATGATGGGGATGGGGGGGGAGTGTGAGGGGAATGATTGATAGGTCAAGGTTTGAGAGGGTATATTTGGGGGTGAAGAGGAAGGGGTTAGTTAGGATGGATATGATGGGGAGGAGGATGACGATGAAGAGGGGGATTTTGAAGAGGATATTAACAAGGAGGGTTTTGGGGTGGGATATATGGTTGTAGAGGTTGAGATTGGAGATAAGGTCGATGAAGTGGAGAGTAGTGATGTTGAAGAGGCTAGGGAAGACATTGAGGTTGGGGGGAAGAGTGAAAGGAGGGTTGACTAGAAGAGTGGGAGGAAGGAGAATAGGTATGTGAATGGGAAGAGGTTAGGGAGGCCATAGTTGGGGACGCAAGATGAGATTATTTGTTGCAGGGTGGGGAAGCCACAACCTCGAAATGGCATGGGGTGCACACAATATCTCAAGGAGGGTGGGGAATGTGGGGGTGCTTACAACATCACGTGGGTAGTAAAAAATGAGAAATTGAAGGTATCATGACTCACTACCCTAGTCATCGAGACAAGGTAGACTGAGGGTTCCCTTTTTTCTAATGGTGGAGGGGATTGGTCTTGTGGCCTAGAGTGATTTTCTAATTGTTCAATGAGAGCATTCTCCTTAGGGTCATATTCATTCATGGAATGGTGTAGATATTCAACCATAAGAAAATATTTTGAGGGTTATAAACATGCCTCTTAAATTGGGGCTGAGAGTATTTACGCTAGAGTTGTGAGGCTGATGGGTTAGGTTCTATGTTTTAGCACAAGGATATGGATATGGTTTTGCTTTATAAAATTTCAAACTTTTCCTCTTTCTTTTCCATCCTATTATAGGCATGAACTATTTTACTAAAACCAAGTACATTTCTCTTAATAAATTCAACATGTCTCTTTGTTCTCCTAGCTACAATAATGACTTTTTCCAAAGACCTGGGCTTAAAGATTCTTTCCTTAGTTTCAATTTCTAACCTCTTATTTGAGATGTAGATTTTTCACACCACATCTGCAGACTATTTGTCCTTTAAATCCAAAACTTGCAACCTCTCAATCTATTCTTTGAGTATCAAGTCTTTCTGTAATAGTTGCATGGTTGAACATCATGGGTCTCATCCTAGTTACAATCTGATCTCTGAGTTAGAACATCTACAAAGTCACCAAAGTCTTGTCTAGGGTTTTTAGAAACCCATCTCCCACCCCTTGTATGGGATGCCCCATCCAAATGTTGTAATGCTACAATTAATTTTTCCTTGTGATTGTAAATGTATTGCACCTTGAATGCTAATTTGATCTTGCATTTCTATGTGCGTACTTCCACTTCACTACCAAATTTGTATTGTGGGATCTTCATTTGAAGTTTGAAAGTGGTTCTATGAGAGTTATGTACATCCAGTTAGATTGGAGGGTGTTACCTCATGTTCCCCGAGGGTTCACATCTTGATTCCTCCATTTCCTCAAAGATTTTATGGTTGTGGAATGGAGCATTTGGTTTCAGGTCAATGGTCCTTTTCCTTGGGTTTGTGGTTGAATCAACTACCTCATTTCTTTTGCAAACATCATGAATATTCATCCAGCTCTTCCTTAGTCACATATTGGGATTTTTTTCCCTTGCCATTTTATCTTGAAACCACATAGCAAGAACAAAAATCCACTAAAAATATGATGCGAACTTGCAATGTTCCATAGATACAGGTCTCACAACCACTTACACAACAACCTCAATATGGTTAGCTAAGATTGTCACAACATTCATTGTCTCAATATGGGAAATTGCATGTTTCCCAATCTCAAGTGCAACAACATGCTACTCCAACTATCCAACAAGTTCCTATGAGTATGCTATTACAAGCTATGCAACACCATCATCAATAGCAAGCACAACCCCAACAACAACCTACTATATAGAAAAAAATTCAATCGCAACAACATCCTTCATTTCAACATCTGCTTCAACTACTTGCAATTCAAGTAGGAACACAATCATAGCAACAAGCAGTGGCAATGCACCCTCAGCAACAAGTAGTGTCAGTGTAGTCCCAGTCACAACAAGTTTGGAATATTTCTTTTTTGTTGAATGTAAATATTTCAGTCAGTAGTGTGTGCATTCATTTTTTTAACTTCATTGATTAATTTTTTTTATTGTTCAAGCATATTATCAAGTGCCCGTGGTTTAGCAAACTCCACAACAACAAGTTGGTGTTACAGAAATTTATGGTGCATCTACAATTAACTGATAGGATTAATTTTTTTTTAATGTGGCTTGATGTAAATATTTGAGTAAATTTGTTGTTCTTAGTAATTGGGCCATAAAATGGGTGCAATATGGTATTGACATTGTTTTTTATATTGATGTAGCCCTGGCCATTTTCTGCACAACCACATATAGTAGCAAGTACTAGCTCTATGGGTCCAACTTCTACAACAACTAAGTCTGTCATTGTTGTAGTTGTTGCATCTATTAGTGTTCATGACCCTACTTCGACAATTGGTGTCTATAATGAGCATACATGTCTAGAGGGATACAAATACTATTACAATAGTGTTACATGAGAAATCAAGGTAAAGTGACCTGTGTAATGTGTTGTTTTACTTTTATTCCTTATTTCGATTTGATCTAGTTTTTAGCAGTGGTAGTTTGGGTGAAGTAGATTTGGCCTGTTGTTTTTGTTGCAACATTTATTCATCAATTGTCATGTTTTATTAATAATTCAATGCATTTTGTTGGAATATTATGTACTACTCTCCCATTTTAATGTCTTGTATGCCCAAATACTGTGCTTCAATAACAGTTATGGTCCTTTCTTATAATTGTTCTATCTAGTTGCTAGTGGGATAAACCCGATGAACTGACCGTATTTGAACAACAACAAAAATAACTACAATAGCCACATTTGCAGCCTCATCCACTGTTGCAGCCACAACCACAACAACAGCCTCACTACAACACCCTCAACTACATCACCAACAACAACCTCTACTACATCACCACCACCAGCCTCTGCTGCATCAAACATCAACAACCTCAAGCACAACCCCATTAATTACATCAACAACAACACCCTCAAATATAGCAACAAAAACTACCACAAATACATCAATAGAAGCCACAAATTACGCAGTCCACATTTTCAACTGTGATTTGAATATAGGTGTTCTTTAATCAAACTGTTGCGGCAGTTTAGGAAAATTAAAACCAAATCTTTGTTTTTCACTGTAATTGTCAAATTTTGGATATAACAAAACTAGTAAAATAATGACCTAGATCTCAACAAGTGCAGTTAATCAAAACATTGGACATCAATTCATTATCATTACTTATTGATTTTCCTTGGTGAAAATAATTCAGAAGTTGTTTTTTAAATGAATTTAGGAATTGCCTTTTTTAGTCAAATCCAGTCTTGTGGTTGTTGGATAGAAGGCAAAATTTATAATATTATTATTAACATCCATTTTGGTTGTTCGATTGTATTATCTAGGAACATGACGAATGTAGTAATTTCTCCTAGCAGACTGTGATGAACCCACTTTGGGTTTATCTAGCTCTAATACCCCAACTACAAGCCCGAAACTAAAGTATTCTCAGATTTTAACCTTAGATCATTGAGCCCCTCACCCTACTGATTGAGATTTTGAAAGAAACACATATCACCTACCCTACAAATTCTACTTCCAAGTTGAAACCCTTTAATTATATTATAATTTGAAATACTAGCACCGAACTGGGAAGAAACTCCTTTCTTTCTTTTCCCTAGAATTTTTCTTATTAGGAATGGCCTTAACAAAGGTAAGTTAGGTTTTAGGTTGTCCCATATCTTGAATAGCAAGAGAAGACTTACCCATGGATATTTTGAATTCAACCTGATCACAACTGCCATCTCTTGATCTTGTATTTCATGGTAAGTCTTGGAAGGAGGCTTGTCTGGAGACACCAATCTTGAAATTTTTCCATCCATAGTATCTAAAGAAAAATCCACTTTTGTGTCTTCAAGAATGTTAATATTATAAACTTACATCTTATGAAAACCACCATCCTATAGATTTTCTATTAGGACAATATCATATGTTTGTTTCTTAGCCATCATCACATGAGCATCAATCTGTAGACTATCCAACAAATTGTCTCTGGTAAATATCCACAAGCAACTTTGCAACTGTTCTTGAAGGAATCATCCACTCGAATTGTTTTCTCCAAAAGATATCAAATTTTAGTAAAAAATTTCACTAACCGAAATTCTAGTGCTAACCTAGGATTTTAACCCAAATGGGCAAACTCTGGATGTCTTCTTATTTCCCAGGTAAATTTTACCATGAGTCATGGGATGAGGAAGTTAACAACTGGATGTTTTCTATGGGACAACTTTGGTGTATGGATCGAAGAGAAGATTTAGGGATTATTTAGGGCTGAGGGAGTTAACAGCTTAATTTTTTTTCTATGGGAGGCCCTTGGTATAGAGAAGATTATTGGACTTCACGAAAATCAAATTTTGTTAATAACTTATAAGACATTTTTGTATTTTGTACGAAAATCCCATAATACAGTGTATTTTCAAATGCAGGTTCTGGTTCCAGATATATTGTGGGATAAGGTAAGAAGTAAAGTCCTAACACTGACTCAAAAAAGGTGGCTGAAAAATTTATTAGGTATTTTTTGGATTCTACAAGTCTATGAGTTGGTTACTTCTTGCTTCTTCGATGAAATGACTGGAAGTTTGTTAGATGGTGTTATGTCCCAAATTGGTTGATATTCTTTTGCTAGAGTGAAAATCGAAATAAAGCATACAACTGGTCTCTCTTAGAGGTCAACAAGGAACTTAACACAAGGTTCTTTTCTACTTTTGTAGGTTCTTGATTGCATATGGAAGCATCCAAATGCCCCTACTATGTATCTAACATGTGATCTTCTAGGCAAGAGGAAATTCTTATGGAGATATCAAAGACTTTTGGATCCAATATTTATTTGGATAAATCAAATCTATCAAACTACCATTCAATTTATTTCTATTATGGCCCTATAGCTTCTCTTTGAATATCCCTCATGTAGTTTGCATGTATGTATCATATTGTTAGGAACCTGTGTCAACCCTTCTCTTTACTTTGTTAGTATATTGTATTATCCCACATTGTTAGTATATTGTTGTTGGATGCATATGCTTTGTAGGTCGTCCCGTGAGTATATTGTATTATCCCACATTCATGGGGAGTAATAGTTGTTTAACTTAGACTTAGTATATAAGTACGTGTTGAGGCCAATGAAGGCATCCACGAGTTATTTGTATTGAGCTTGCTCAAAGGAGCTTTCCCCCTGTTATTCCCAAAGACGTTCTAAGGCTGCTTTTAGAACTGTGCCTGGGCATCAATAAAATTTCTATGTTGTTTGCTTGATCAAAGTTACATTCACCATCAGATAACACAGATATACAATCTTGAAAATATGGGCAGTATTTCAATGTGCCAGTAACCAGAATTGAGTGTTGATTGTAAATGGAATGGCATAAAACAAAGGTACTGTAAATAAAGTAAATCTTTGTTCTATGTTAAAGAATAACGTACTGATCCTGGGAGAGGAATTCAGTATTTTAAACAAAATGATCACAAAACTGCAAATGAATAATATGAGGATATAGCTTCCAGACAATTCAGCATGAAAACTTCATGTCTTAACCATCTTAGGAGAAATAATTCAAGCTCACAGCACTCACGTTAAAATCAGAAACAGATTCAGAAATCATAGATAATATGAAAGAGATGAAATAACAGGAGAAAATAATAACTGTACACATCAAAGTTTTGAATCCATAAACTTCAAGATTGGGCAAAAAGGATGTTCTTCATTATATCTTTGATCGGACTACAAAATATTAGAAGTTACACTTCTTCAAAAGAGAGTCGAACTTTTGGCCATTTTCCTATTCTCCTATATATAGCCTTTCCAGACATTTACAAAATATGTTGTCACAAGGTGTTTGTTACAGCCCAACGACTTATGTAATTCTCTTTGTGATTTACAACAAAAATTTGTTACAAAAAGAAATGGTTCTGCTGACTAATGCTGACTAGCTTTTTGTTGAGATGAGGGTCCACTCTGCTGCGGTAGAAGAATGACTTGTCGCATGGAAGAGGCCTGTGTTGATGAGGCCGTGGCTGCTGCTTTCTCTCTGGTGGATTGTTCCAACTATTGTGCTTTGAAAAACTTGGCGATACTTTTCCATTCTTTACCCAAAGGGTACTGGAAGAACTTGAGTTCCCTAAGAGATGAGTTGAGGTCAATGTAGAGCTCAAAAGAAGACTTTGGAAGAATTTTGAAAATACTTCGGAGGTGGTTGAGAATCTCAAAATTTTTATGCATCTTTTCTACAACTGCTCTTTACTGAGCTCTTACAAGGTGTTTGTCATGCGAATTTCTCTATTCCTGGCCTCTGCCATCATGATAGTGTACTTCTCTTCTGGATTCAGGTCTCCATTCCCATCCTAGAAGGAGGGAAGGCCTAGGGAAAACACTATCTTGAACTACTCTTTGAAAGAGAAATCCTACTGCTTCAGCTGGAATGCCACATACACCACATTCTGGGCCAAAGTCTCCTTTGTGATCACCTTATTTTCTTCCATGACCACTTTGGTTCAGTCTTGGATAGTATACGTTTGAAGCTCCACAAAGGTATTTTCATTCAAAAACTCAATAACTATTATGGCCACCTGGGCCTTCTTACCTATACTGCTTAGTGCAGCTCGTGCATCTAGTGTGGCAGTGTTAGCTATTTCTTCCTCCTGTTGGTTGATGTTGAAATAGTTCCACTATGATTTTATTAAAGTTGCCATCTGGTCCCATAACATGACCTTGGTGCTTTTGATCAACAACTTACTAGTGAGCTCTTTGGATAGCTCTTGAACCTTATTCTTTAGCTCTTCAATGTTTTGCTGGAGTCCAGAGATAGTCTGATCTCTCCTCATCAACTTCTCATTTGTATTAAACAATTCATCGCATTTTGTTTTTAGCTCAGTTTGTGCCTGATTCAACTGAGCATACCTGATGCTCATCTCGACCACTTCCTGAGCCAATTTATTGGTCGAGTCTAAAGTCGAGGAGGCTTGAAGGATTACGGCCTTTTGCTGGAGGAGGTCCTGATTCTTCTTCCTAGCCTTTTCCAATTCTCCTTCTAGTAGGACAATCCTCTCCTTAAGTGCTTGAACCTCGGTAACCGACTTCTCTAATTCCGTCTGTATAATGACTACCTATGCAGTCTGCGAGTGCTCTGTCGTGGGAATATTTAGCTTCTTTTTCAGGACTGCTACCCCTTTGTCCTTTTCCTTTAACATGACTTCTAATGGAGCCATGTCTCCAGGATTCTGCACCATTTTCACTACTTGCTACTCTAAGTTAGCTATTTTCAATTGCTTAGCTTTATTGGATGATTTCTCATTCTTTAGCTGCTTTTTCAGCCTACAAACCATAGCCTGTAACCTGTTAGTGCTCATGGTGAACTTACGTACATCCCTGTACACTCTTTCTCCCATCTGTCAATGCAATTCCATGATGTCTTTAGACGGGACCTGATCCAGGTTTATGGTTATCTATGTGGCTTTAAAATTTTATGGTGTACTCCTTTCTCCTGGCACTATCTTTTCCAGGATAGCCATTTTAAGGGCTGCTTGCTTCAGATCTAGTGTGGAAATCATTCTGGACTGCCTTCCAGTATCTATCTCCTTCTTTGGAAATAAAGACTTTTCCAAATCAAGATTGTCTTCTTTGATATGCTAATAATTCCCAAACAAACTTGACTTGAAAGATGATGTGGTAACTAAATCCCCTTCAGTGGCTTGAGCCTCTTGACCCTGTGGCCACGTTGCAGAGGGGAAAGTTTCAAGGAGGACAAGTGTCATGAGGGTGGGCGGTGGCATCATTAATGAGGTTGCACTAGATTCTCCTTCAACTTTCAACCTCTTGGGCTTTGATCCTGTACTCCCTGATTCGTCCCTTCTGGTAGCAGACATGGGCTCTAATGTGTCTCTTTTCCCCAGCATATCGATCTTGAGAGGGGTTGGAATGATTGGTGACCCTGAAGCCTTTCTTGGGTTCATAACATCCTAACATTGTTCCCAACTCTCAAGATTGCTCATTTTATCTAATAGGGGGTGTGGATCGTGGAGGTACGCAACTGAATGGCCCCTCTGTCTTGTAATACCCCAATTTTGACCCTTAGGAAATATTGGCTTTCATGTAAATATTGTATACATGTAATGTATGTTTTCCTAGCGTGGAGCTCATGGCCAAGGCCCCGCTAGTATATGTTCAGATTTTATTTAAAATGGACAAGTATTTGATATGTTATTACCCATGTGCTATTAAGCCATGGGATATTGTAAATTGATGTAAATATTTAATATTGAAATAAAATTCCAAGACTGGCTATGGAGGCAACAAATGAGAAGGGGCCATGTGTATCCACTAGGGAGTGGTGAGGGGGTTGTGGGGATGAACCATATGCTGCCAAATGTCATTGTGGGAACCCATTTGACTTTCCTTGCTGACATTTAATTTTGCTGTAAGGAAGTGGATGAAGAATACAGTCCATGGCTTCAATGGAGCATGGGCAACCCAGAAATTCGTATGGCAGGTATGGGCTCTGTTTTTCTTATACCACAAGTCACTCTACCTCATGGGAATTGATTCTTCCTCATTCCCATTCCATTGTTGAAGGGCCCAGCATCATTTTTCATCCAGTACGAGTTCCCGGCAGAGAGCAAAAACCAGAAATCGCGACTGTGAGAGAACCCACGTTTGGAAGAGGCATAAACGCCCAGATTTGGAATTGGACAGTAAAATCCAATGGGGGATCCATAGATATGAACCTTGGGGTGAATTTGGGAGCATTAGCTATCCCGAAATCCATTGGAAAACCCAGTTTTTATAGCCCAGAAATGAAGTGACGGGATTGAGTTATTGGATAACAGAACTGTGAGAAATCCAAGTGTGAATGACTGAGCAGAGGTTTGGTTTGTTTGATAAACCCAGTGAAGGATAGAATCTCAAGGAATTAGCAGCTGGACCTTTCTATGCCCACCCTGAAGGGCACTGGAGGGAAGGGACGCCTGAGGGACTGTGCATCAGAGAAGGGGACCTTCCTTGTGTTGGGTGCGGTAGGTATTGTGGGTGCCATGACTACTGAGTTCATTTGAGATGCCTGTAGCTTTGTGGTTGAGCTCACTGGCTTAGCATCCTCCTCATTTGTCATTTGTATGCTTGATAAACCCATCGGTGTGTTGGCTTAGCATAGCTAATGACCGAAAACAATGGCTGTGAGTGAGCCCCGCTAGTTCCTCCTTAGTGGATACACAACCCAGCTCGGGGGTGATTTCTCAGCTGAAAGAATATAGGATGGACAAAGATCTATGGTTGGGTGGAACGTTGCTCTCACATAGCCAGTTGTTTGGCGAACTTCATCTTCAAGATAAGTGTTCTATGTATTATAACTTATTTGCATTTTGTGTTCTGCAATATGTTAAATTGTCCATGTTTAACGAAATGAATTAATTATCTTAATTTGGAATCTACGCATGGCATTGGAATGAGATTGAGTCTTTATATGCTAAATCATCCTCTGCTGTCATATATATATATATATATATATATGTTAGGCATTACTGTTTGTGTGCTTGCTAGTATGTTTATTCCGCTGTGTTTTATTGAGTTGAAGCTGCACACAGAAATGTTTAATTGTTATGAATTTTTGAGAAAGCAAGGACGTTGGGGCTAAGTATGCCAAAAGCCCCGTATGATTGGTCATGTTCTCTCCCCTGCATTATTGAAGGTGGGAGGGGATGTTACAGAGTGGTATCAAAGCCCATGTTGCAACAATGGGGCTGCTTGGGCCAAATTCTGAGTTACAAGCAGGTAACAGAATGTTTTAACGAGGTATTGGTGAAGTTTGGGGCGTCATTTTGATATGGAAAAATGATAGTGTCATATTTCTCAGATGTGGCAGAGGATCACACCATTGCATAGTGCTCTCCAAGAGCTTTCCAACGGTACCAAATTTGCCTTATTTGGTTAAGGGACGAGGGAGATATGACCCCCGCAAGCACGTGGATTGCGCACAGATTACGCGCGGAATGCGCGCGGATCGCGCACGGATTGCGTGCAGATTGCGTGCGGGTTGCGCACGGATTGCGCACGGATCGCACACAGATTGCACGCGGAATGCATGCGGATCGCGCACGGATTGCGTGCAGATTGCGTGTGGGTTGCGCGTGGATTGCGCGCGAAATGCGCGCGGATCGCGCACAGATTGCGCGCGGATTGCGCGTAGATTGCGCGCGGGTTGCGCACGGATTGCGCGCGGATTGCGTGCGGATCACACACAGATTGTGCACGGATTGTGTGCAGGTTACGCGTGGATTGCGCGCGGATCGCGCATAGATTGCGCGCGGATTGCGCGTGGATCGCGCACAGATTGCGCGCGGATTGCGCGCAGATCGCGCACAAATCGCATGCAGTTTGCGTGCAGGTTGCACGCGGATAGTGCGTGGATGGCGCGCAGGTTGTGCGCAGGTGGTGCATAGATGGAGCACAGGATGCAAAGGGAGTTAAAAATGTGAAAAGTAAGAAGTAGTTAAACCCAGAATTTTATAAAAGATGAATGGTGCATCGAAATTGAGATCCGCAAAGTGCCGAGTGTTCCTTGTTATATGGACTAACTTCGCTCGATATAAAAGTTTTGTGATTCTTCATATATTTTCTTCCACAGGTGGCTGAAGTTGGCATTCTAGACCAAAATACAACTGTGTAAAATGTGTAGAATTATTAGTAAAAGTTGTCATTTTTTAAACAACGTTGTTTCCACACCCGATGTCGGAATGGAGCACAGGGACAGGCATTGGAAAGCTTGTCTAGTAGGGAATAATGGTGTATGACCAGAATTGCAATGAAGTTATCATACCCCACAAATAATTAGAGCAGAAATGTACCAACGACTGTTTTGACAAATTATTGATAAATATGGGCAATTTCCAGAATTGCTTGAATGGACAAGGGAAAGGAATGCATAGCAACTGTGTGAATTATTCCATGAGTTCTATTATGTTAAATATTGATTGTGTATATTTCTATATGCATTCTTATGATGTCTGACAAATATTTTCATAATGCACAGTGCTTGTAGCTCATAAAATTTATAATTGTAGCAAAGGTAGCATACAGGAAAGATGGTGACCATAAATGATGCTCAAGATCCTTATGAACAAGAAGAAGATGTTCTAAGAGAAAATGTGCATTTAGAAAATGCAGAGACTGAATCCAATGGGAGAAGGGAGCAGGTGACTCCTCAGAATTTGGTTGAAACCATGGTGAGCTTCAATGAAAGATTGATGAAGGCTCAAGAAGAACAACACCAACTCAATGCTGCTATTTTGCAAAGCCTCACTGATATGCAGCATAAGATAAATCTTGGGTCCAACCCAAGCAATATGGGTGCGGAAGGAAGAGATGCAGGTAGTCATTCTAGAGGTCGTTCGAAGAGGAGGACTCCAAGCCCAAGGAAGAGTTCGGTGAGCAGAAAGCATAAAACATCTTCATCAAGGTCTTCTTCCAACAGGTCGTGTGACTCCAAATGTTCTAGGAGAAGTCCAAGACATGCACCTAAGAGATGGGATGGAAGAAAGAAGTTCAAGGGCATCCCACAGGGAGAATTCAGGAAGGCAAGACCTCCCACATTTGATGGGGAAGGCAAGACTGGCCAAGAGGCAGAAGCATGGCTTCTTGGAATGAAGAAATACTTCAGAATTCAAGACTACTCAGGAAATGAGAAAGCCATAATTGCCATTTACAATCTAAATGGCAGAGCTTCCATTTGGTGGGACAATCTCTTGCAAGTGAAAAGAATTAATGAGAGAAAGATCAGTTGGGAAAGATTTAAGAGGTACTTCAAGGAGAAATACCTTTCTGCTAGGTATTATGATGGTAAGAGAAAAGAGTTTAATGAACTCAGGTTGGGACTAAAGTCTATGGAAGAGCATGTCCACAAATTCTTGGAATTACTGAGGTATGTTGACTACATTAAGGATGAGAGAGTAAAAATCCAATGCTTCCTTGGAGGTCTACCTCAAAGTTTCAGAGATCGTATTGAGTTTGTTAATCCACCAAGTTTGGATGAAGCCATTAGGATGGCAATGCATTGTTATGAGCAGAATAAAGGAAAAACAGAGGCTAACCCAGCATGGAAAGGAAAGCCAAGAGGGAAGTTTGATCAAAAGAAGGATGGCTTCAAGCCACCATTCAGAGGTCAGCCTAGAACCTTTCCACAGGGGCAGCAAGCAAGGAGTGGATTCAAACCAGCAGTGGCAGCAGACAAAGCATCCAAGGGACCACTTCAATGTTGGGGATGTGGAGAAAACCACATGCTGAAGAATTGTCCACATCGAAAAGACAATTCTCGAAAGTTGAAAAACCTGAAGGGAGTAGCTACGGTGGAGGACATGGCAAGGGAAACACCTCGAATTTATGCAGCGCTGGATAATCATCAAGCAGACCATCAATTATCAGTGGTGGAAGTCGAAGGTAAGATTGCTATGCAATCTATTTCTGTTTTGATTGATCCAGGATCCACTCATAGTTATGTTTCTCCAAAAGTGGTTGAAGGTTGTTCTCTTAGAAAAATGAAGCATAACAAGTCTTGGCTAGTGCAATTAGCCACGGGAACCAAGAGGAAAGTAAGTGAGGTAGTGATGGAGTGTCCCATAGAATTGAATGGACTCCACACATGTGCTGAATTGAATGTGTTACCATTAGGATCCTATGATGCATTAATTGGCATGGATTGGTTAGAAAAACATAGAGCCAAATTGGACTGTTATGAGAAAGAACTTGAGTGCAATGATGAAAAGGGAAGGCCAACATTGGTAAAAGGGATTCCCAAGCAAGTTTCAGTAAGGCAGATTTCAGCCCTGCAGTTGAAAAAGTTTTATAAGAAGGGTTGTTAATTATATGCAGTCCATATGCCAGATTCATTAGAGGAAAAAGGGCCAAAACTAGAAGACTTCAGGATATTGCAAGAGTTCCAAGATGTGTTTCCGGATGAGGTACTAAGGTTGCCACTGACGAGAAATATTGATTTTACCATCGATCTTGTTCCAAGGGCAGCGCCGAATTCCAAAGCTCCTTATAGAATGAGTACACCGGAGTTGGTGGAATTGAAGATGCAGCTGCAAGAATTAATGGATAAAAGGTATATCAGGCCTAGTGTGTCTCCTTGGGGAGCACCGGTGTTATTTGTCAAGAAGAAAGATGGGACTTTAAGGCTATGTATTGATTACAGATAGCTCAATAAAGTGACAGTTAAGAACAAGTATCCATTACCAAGAATTGATGACTTGTTTGATCAAATGAAGGAAGCCAAATTATTTTCAAAGATTGACTTGAGGTCTGGCTACCATCAAGTGAGGATTAAAGAAGAAGACATTCACAAGACGGCTTTCAGAACTAGATATGGTCATTATGAGTTCACTGTGGTTCCATTTGGCCTTACCAATGCACCTGCCACATTCATGTGTCTCATGAATAGCGTATTCAGCAAATATTTGGATAAGTTTGTGATTGTGTTTTTAGATGACATTCTTGTTTATTCAAGAAATGAATAAGAACATGAGGAGCATCTAAGAATGGTGTTGCAAGTTCTTAGAGAACATCAGCTGTATGCCAAGTTAAGCAAGTGTGAATTCTATCAAAAGAGGATTCAATATTTGGGTCACGTCATTTCAGAAAAAGGAATTGCAGTGGATCCAGAGAAGAATAATTCCATCATGGATTGGCCAACTCCAAGAAATGTTTCAGATGTTAGATCTTTTATGGGCCTTGCTGGTTACTACAGAAGGTTTATTGAAGGATTCTCCAGGATAGCTCATCCGATCACTTCGTTGCAAAGGAAGAACATCAAATTTGTATGGTCTGAAAAATGTGAGAAAAGCTTTCAGAAATTAAAGGAGTTACTTACCAGTGCTCCTGTTTTGAAGATAGCAGATCCAAGGAAGGATTTTATAGTGTGCACAGATGCTTGCATTGAAGGACTGGGTGGGGTTCTCATGCAAGAAGGAATTGTGATTTGCTATGAATCCAGGAAATTAAAAGAGCATGAAAAGAATTATGCCACACATGATTTAGAATTAGCAGCCATAGTGCATGCTCTTAAGATGTGGAGGCATTACTTGATGGGAAGAAGATTTGAGCTTAGAATAGACCACATGAGCTTAGAACAGGATTCACTCAGCTTCTCACACTCTGTAATTCATCTCAGGGTCTGATCGAAGTGTTTCCCAACTGACTTCACTTCCTACGTAGGGTGTCTTTTTTTCCTCCTCTCTACAATTTCGGCTTTTTCACATAATTACGATTTCTTTTTTTCCTCTTCTCTCCCTTCTGCTCAATTCTCTGTAATGCGTGATGAATTGGGTAGTTTTTCAACAATGGGGTAGGGGTCAGGGTGAGCGAATTTTGAGGTGTAGAGTGGCTTAGGGGACAAGTAAAACAATGCCATACCGTGCCTTGCATATTGTAGGGCTGCTCCATACTCAATCGACTTCATGGACTGGTTTTCTCAACCACCCTCTTACAACAGAATTAAATGTCAGCATGGGGAGTCAAATGGGTTCACAAATTGACATGTGGAAGTATGGGTTCCAATGACACAACCCCGTCACCTCTCCCTAGTGGATACACATGGCCCTTTCTCATTGGTTGCCTCTTTAGCCATTTTTCTTGGTATTTTATTGAAATATTTAATAATTACATCATTTACAATATCTCATGGCTTAACAACACATGGATTATTAGAATATCAAATACTTTCCTATGCAAATAAAACTAAGCATCCACTAGTGGGGCCTTGTCCTTGAGATCCACACTAGGGAAAACACACATTGCATTTATACAATATTTACATTGAAGCCAAAAAACCCTAAGGGTCAAATTAGGGGTATTACAACTCCCTTCCCATTAGAAAAACACCATCCTCAGTGTTCTCAAAACTGAACAAAAATGGGAATGCCTCTATCATGGAATCCTCCAGATCCCATTTAGCCTCTTCGAGACTAAGGTGCTTCCATTGTACCTTCACTTGTCTGATGGATTTGTTCTGGAGCAAAGTGACCTTCTTGTCGAGGATGCACATAGGCTCCACTTGGAACTCTCCCTCTGGTTCCACCTATATCACATTCCAATCAATTATGAGATTAGGATCATGTACACATTTTTTAAGCAAAGAGACATGGAAAAAATTGTGATCTCTCATATTAGCAGGAAATACAATTCTATATGAAACTGGCCCTATCCTATCAAGGACTTCAAATGGCCCACAATATCTTGGTTCCAGCTTGGCACAACTCCCCAACTTCATGGAAATTTTCCTTGGTTTCACTCTCAAGTAAACATGATCCCCAATATGAAATTCTTTATGCACTCTTTTCAGATATGTATAGCTCTTCTGAATGTCCTATGCTACCTTCAAATTCTACTTGATCTTAACAATCTCTTGCTCCATATCCTTGATCATTTATGATCCAAGCACTAACCTATTCACTGGGTTGTCCCAATTGTTTTGCATCCTTTTCCATATAATACTTCAAAAGGACTCATCCTCAATGATGCTTGATGTCCATTGTTGTTTGCAAATTCTACCAAGTGTAGTTAGTCTTCCCACTTGGATGGCTTATCCATCACATACATCCTTAGCATGTCTTCAAGAATGTGATTCACCCTCTCAGTCTGACCATTTGTTTGGGGTTGATATGCTGTACTAAAATTCAGCTGAGTCCCCTATTCCTTTAATAAACCCTTCTAAAAATTGGATGTGAACTTTGTATCACGATCTGAAATTATTTCCATGGGAAATCCATGCAATCTAAATATCTCTTTCATGAAGATATTTTCTATGTCATTAGTCTTATGAGTGGACTTGCTTGGAATAAAGTGAGCTACCTTTGATAGCTTTCCCACCACTACCATGATTGAATCATGCTTCCTTACTGTCATTGGTAGACCTGTTATAAAGTCCATAGAAATCACTTCCCACTTCCATTCTAGAATGGGAAAAGGCTGTAACAATCCTGCTGGATGTTGATGTTCTACCTTGACTTGTTGGCAATTTTGACACCTAGCAATGTACCCTGCTATGTCCTTCTTCATCCCATGCAAAAAGTACTGCTTCCTTATTGCTATTATAGTCTTTTGATATCCTGGGCGTCCAAAACATGGCATTGGATGTATCTCATCCATCACTAGCCTCTTCAAATCTACACAATTTGAAATGTACAGTCTAGTACCCTGATAAAGGAGAACATCATCTTCACCAAGCTAATATCTTGCACAAGTTTCATCCACATTTCCCTGCTGCAATTTTTCTTTGACTTGAAGGTAATCTTCATCACTAGTTTGAGCTTCAAGAACTCTTGCCTTCAAATCTTATTTACATATGCTTACTGCTACAACGTGGAATTTTATGCTAATTTCATCTGCAACCTTATTCTCCTTACCTTTAGCATGCTTAATTTCAAAATCAAATTCACAAAGAAATTATATCCATCTAGTTTTCCTAGCATTCAGATTTGGCTAGTCAAACAAATATTTCAAGCTCATCTGGTATGTTCTGAGCTCAAATATTCTTCCTAACAGATAATGTCTCCATCTCTTGAGAGTATGAACTATGGCTACTAACTGTAAGTTATGTGTGGCATAATTATTCTCATGCTCCTTTAACTTTCCTGACTCATAGAAAATTACAAATACTTCTTGCATGAGCACTCCACCTAGCCATTCAATGCAAGCATCTGTGCACACTAAAAAATATTTCTTTGGATCTGCAATCTTCAAAACAGGAGCACTGGTAAGTAATTCCTGTAGCTGCTGAAAGATTTTCTCACATTTTTCAAACCATACAAACTTGATATTCTTCCTCTGCAATGAAGTGATTGGGTGAGCTATCTTGGAGAATCCTTCAATGAACCTTCTGTAATATCCTACAAGACCCATACAAGATCTAATATCTGAAACATTTCTTGGAGTAGGCCAATCCATTATGGCTTCAATCTTTTCTGGATCCACTACATTTTCTTCTATTGAGATAACATGACCCAAATATTGTACCTTCTGCTGATAGAAATCACACTTTCTCATCTTCGCATACAATTGGTGTTCTCTAAGAACTTGCAACACCATTATTAGATGTTCATTATGCTCTTCTTCATTCTTTGAGTAAACAAGAATGCCATCTAAAAACACAATCACAAACTTATCCAAATACTTGTTGAAGACACTATTCATGAGACACATGAATGTAACAGGTGCATTGGTAAGACCAAATGGCACTACTGTGAATTCATAATGGCCATATATTTTCCTAAAGGTTATCTTTTGAATGTCTTCTTCCTTTATACTCACTTGATGGTATCCAGACCTCAAGTCAATCTTTGAAAACAGTCTAGCTTCCTTCATTTGATCAAACAAGTCATCAATTCTGGGTAATGGATACTTCTTGTTGATTTTCACTTTATTGAGCTACCTATAAGCAATACACAAACTTAAAGTCCCATCATTTTTATTGACAAATAACACAGGTAATCCCCAAGGAGATACACTAGGTTTGATATATTCCTTGTCCATTAATTCTTGCAGCTACATCTTCAACTCTACCAATTCTAGTGTGCTCATTCTATAAGGATATTTGGAAATTGGTGTTTCCCCTGGAACAAGATAGATGAAAAAATCAATATCTCTCTTTGGTGGCAACATGGCACTTCATCTGGAAACACATATTAGAACTCTTGCAACAGTTGAAAGTCTTCTATCCCGTGTCCCTTATCTTTTGATGAATCTGATATATGCACTGCATATAACTAAAAACCCTTCTTATAAAACTTTCTCAACTACATGGCTGAAATATGCCTTATTGAAACTTGCTTACGAATTCCTCTTACCAACCTTGGTCTTCCCTATTCACCAATTCCTTCAAGCACTTTATCATAGCAGTCTAACTTGGCTCTATGTATTTCCAACCAGTCCATACATAATAGGGCATCACAAGATCCTAATGGTAGGATATTTAAATTAACATTTGTGAGGATTCCATTCAATTCTACAGGGCACTCCATCACTACTTCACTTACTTTTCTCTTGGTACTCGTGGCTAGTTGAACTAACCAAGAATTACTATGCTTTACTTTACTAAGAGAGAAACCTTCAACCACCTTAGGAGACACATAACTATGAGTAGATCCTGGATAAATCAAAACAGAAATAGATTGCTTAGAAATCTTACCTTCAACCTCCACCACTGCTGATTGATGGTATGCTTGATGATGCTGCATAAATTTGAGGTGCTTCTCTTGCCATATCTTCTATTGTAGTTTCTTATTCTAGGTTGTGCAAGCTTCTAGGATTCTCCCTCCGATGTGGACATTCTATAAGCACATGGTTTCCTCCACATCCCCAACATTGAAGTGGCCCTTTTGGTGCTCTTTCTGTTGCCACGATTGGTTAGAATCCACTTCTTGCTTGTTGGTCCTCTTGAAAAGTTTTGGGTTGATATCTGAATGGTGGCTTGAATCCGTTTTTGCTTTGCTAAAAAATCCCTCTTGGATTTCCTTTCCATGATGGTTGAACCTATGAATTCCCTTTACTTTGCTCATAGCAATGTATTTCAATCCTAATGGCTTCATCAAGGCTTGGTGGATTGAAAAAATCAATCCTATCTCTAAAATTTTAGGGTAGACTACCAAGGAAACATTGGATTTTTACCCTTTCATCCTTGATGTAATCTACATACCTCAACAAATCCAAAAACTTGTGGACATGCTCTTCCATGGAATTCTGTCCCAATCTGAGTTCATTGAAATCCTTCCTCTTGTTATCATAATACCTAGATGATAGGTATTTCTCCTTAAAGTACCTTTTAAATTGCTCCCAACTGATCCTTCTTTCACTAATCCTTTTCACTTGCATGAGGTGCTCCCACCAAATTGAAACTTTGCCACTTAGATTGTAAATGGAAACTTTTCCCTTTTCATTTTCTGAATAATTATGCATTCTAAAATACTTCTTCATTCCAAGAAGCCATGCCTCTTGGCCTATCTTTCCTTCTCCATCAAATGTGGGAGGCCTTGCCTTCCTAAATTCTCCCTGTGGGATCCCTTTGAATTTCTTTCTTCCCCCAATTCTTCTAGAAGTATGCCTTGGACTTCCTTGAGAATATTTAGAGTCACATGATTTGCTAGACAGAGATCTTGGAGAGGGTCTTCTGTGTTTTTTTCTCATAGAACTCCTTCTAGGGATATGATTCATTTTCCTAGAATGACCTCTAGAGTGGCTACTTTCATCTCTTCCTTATCTATCCACATTGCTTGGGTTAGACCAAGATTTATCCTCTAATGCATATCAGTGATGCTCTTCAAGATGGTAGCATTGAGCTGGTGCCTCTCTTCCTAAGTCTTCATCAATCTCTCATTGAAGCTCACCATGGTTTAAACCAAGTTCTGGGGAGTTATCTACTCCCTTCTTTCATTGGATTCGGTTTCAGTATGTGCTTCTTACACGTTTTCTCCTAGCACGTCTTCCTCCCACTCATAAGGATCTTGGGCATTGTTAATGTGACCCTTTTCCTGCTTTCATGTATGCTGCCCCTGTTGTACGATTCAAATACTAACAGTTGTAACCACTATGCATTACAAATACATTTATTAGACATAAGAACACATATAAGACACAAAAATCCATACAAATATGGCATTTACTCATTCAGGCCACAATAAAAAAAATAATAATTATCAAAACCGTGCCATAGGTGCTTCTCTTCTTGTAAATTCATTCATAGCTTGGCCCAAATAGCCCCAGTGCTGAAACTTGGGCTTTGATACCACTTTGTCACGTCCCCAGTCTCCTTGATTCCCTTCAGAGGCGATGGGAGACCATTGATACATTTTTCTTCAACAATTAACTCTGATTTCACACACAACCGCAATGGCCTCCGATCCACATTCCGAATTTGGAATTTGTATTGCTAAATCAACCCCTCCAATGAAATTGCAATCCTGACATTCATTGTTCGCAATGCAGAAGTCGGAAGTCATTTCATGACCACAAAAATTACTCGTACGGCTTCCGTAGTTCCACAATCCACATGCCTAACTCGGAATTCAAAGTCCTCAAATTATCGTCCTAGATATTTTAATCTTGCGCAATTCCGCAATCCACAACCCACATTGCGGAAGTTGGAAATCAGAAATCTAATTTTGAATTATGGGGAAAAACTACCTTCTGACTTCCACAATCTCGCAATCCGCATGCGAATGCGGAAAGTTGGAAATCCAAAGCACCCACCCTTGTGGAAATCACCTTTCGCTTCCTGCAACCGGTAATACTCCTTGCGGATGCAGAAATTCTGGATTCCAACACGTTTATCCCATGGGAATCTCCCTTCCGAATTCCGCAATCTGCCTTGAGGATTCAGAAAGTCGAAAGGCTAACCATGCCATTCCAAAGGTTGGTCCCCGAACTCCGCAATCCATAATCCGCATGGTGGATGCGGAAAGGTCGAGACCACAGACCCCTACACCTGCAAACTTCCCAAGCTTATAATTCCTTCATCCTTAGGCCAAATTGGACAAGGCCGGTACCATTGGAAATCTCTTGGAGATATCTATCCACTTGTGTGATCCCTTATCACGTCTGAGTAATCTGACTTAGACAAATTTCCAATTGAAGCATAGCTCCACTCCCTCAATGCTTCATTAACCTTCTGTAATTTTCT
The DNA here is from genome assembly GCA_027924585.1 of Larix kaempferi. Lineage (NCBI taxonomy): Eukaryota > Viridiplantae > Streptophyta > Pinopsida > Pinales > Pinaceae > Larix > Larix kaempferi. The sequence continues at coordinate 626,010 of BSBM01000588.1, forward strand.
CTAGTCCAAATGAATCCAAGTATTCCCTCATAAAGGTTAATGCAATGCATAATTAAACACATATTATGAAACTAAACTAGTCAACACATCAACAAGCTGCAAGGTTAGAAGCACATTAAACTCATGCAAATGATGAAGCATTCAAACATGAACTCAACCTCATACTTAAACTTATACATAGTTCCCCATAGATCAATTTCATGTAAATCTTCATTCAATAACTTGAACATATAAGCATAACACAACATATGGGAAACTAGCATCATTTTACACCACACAAGCACTTATCTTGGAAATGAAGCTGCCTATGTAACTTGCTAAGTGAGAGTAACTTTCCACCCAACCTTAGGTCTATGTCCAGCCTATACTCTTTCAACTGAGAGACGCCCCCGAGTTGGGATATGTATCCACTAAGGAGGGATAAATAGGCTCTTTGACAATCAAGGTTCCATCCCAATTCTAAGCCAAACTATAGTTGGGTTTATCAAGCATAGAAGCGAACAGGGAGGATGCTTCTAAGCCAATTAGCTCATCCACAGAGCTACAAGCACCGCGGATCACTCGCAAAACATGACACCCACATTACCTACCTCACCCAACACAAGGAAGGCCCTCTTCTTTGTTGCACAATTCCTCAAGGCCCCTTCCCTCCAGTGTTCTTCAGGGTGGGCATAGAAAGGTCCAAGCTATTGTTTCCATGAGACTTTTTCCCTCACTGGGTTGATCAAACAGATCCAACCCTATGTTTGACCTTCTTCTCTGTTATTCAAGTTGGGCTCTTCTCAAGGATGTGGCCTGAGATCTGCCCCGCAACTCAGTCCTCTGCAAACAAATCTAGATGATACACTATATAAAATAAGAAGCATCTAAAATTCCAATGGCAACATCTTTCTCATTATACATGACTTCTTAAATTCCAAATAAGATAAAATATTAATTATATTTTAAAACACCACAAAAAAAATAAGTATATCATTACTAAAGACATACTTAAGATAAAATATTTCAATGTTGTAAATATAAATTTTTGTACTTCTTTTAATAATTTTATAAATCTTACATTGTTTCTAATAAAAAAATTAAATTTACTCTATTTCTTTTATTAATATTAATTTATTTTACCTTAACATGAAATTAACATCAAGATTACTTCTAGTAACATATAATGAAATTTTATTTGCATGAAATTAGCATAAAAAATATTCATATAAAGTAATATACATACATACATATATACATATATATATATATATATATTATTGAGTAGGATCCCGCGGTCCAGAGAGCTGAGCTCTGCTCTCCTCCCGCGTGGTCGATTTCATCAGAAACCTCGAGGAGCCACCAGCGAGCTCGTGGTGTGTGTGTAGTGGAGGAGAGCTCGCGTGGAAGAGTCAGCCATCAAGGGGAGAGCAACCAATCCGGTTCAGTGGGGGCATCGTTGATCTTGTGGAGAGGCTGTGCAGTGGTGGAGGAGCAGGGCCCGTGTGCGTGAAGAAGCTCACTGTGAAAAAAGAAAAGAAAAAAAAAGGTAGATCAATAGCCTAGTAGCTATCGTGAAGAGAGACACCATCGATGTAGTGAAATTTGGAATGCCAAAGCAATATTTGGTTGAGATGCGTGAGCATCTTACTGTGGTCCACTAAGAGAGTCACAGTGGTCCATTATGGGGTTACTTGTAGGTGCGTATTAGAATATCTGTGGATCTATGGACTAGTGTGCAAAGGCATGTGCGTTAAGATGAAGGAATGTGTCGATCTGAGGCTATGAGGAATTCATGTGGTAAATGCAGTCTGCTCACATGATGAGAAGATTAATCATCACCTGAAATATCCATTTTTTGCAATACAACAAAGGGATCTGCATGTCAAAGGGATTCACCGAGCCACTAGAGGGAAGAACCGAAGATCCAACTTGTGTGAGGAGAGCACAATGTGGAGGTCATGGTAGTAAAAGCCAATGTGGAGAGAAGACATCCATGACATTGTTTGAAGCCACCATTCTGAGATCAATATGTAAGAAAGAGATTCCCATGCAGGATAAGGACACTAGATTTGGGCTTAGAGGACGCAGTGCATAGTTGCCACTAGCACCATTTTTTTACGGAACCAATTGTGAGATCTCTGGAGGGTAGATCTATACAGACTGCCATCGAAGAAGTGCACAGTGTTGGGCAAGAGGTCACATTTTTGGAAGAAGTTCCAGTAGACCAAGCAATGAATGGCATGATGAGGCAGAGGTAGGACATGGAAGATGGAGGACCAAGAGTTCATCTATAGAAAAGGGTGTAGCAAAGAAAAATCATTGCAAGAATGAAAGGCATGGCATGATGAGAAAGAAAGCCAGCATGAAAAGCAAGAGAATGAAGCAATCGATGGTGATGGTGTAGTCACCATGAAGACACATGAACAAAAAAATAAAATTAAAAATGGAGTAGTTTGCATGTAAAAGGGCATATGGCTGTAAGACATAGTAAGACATGCATACCCTTGGTAACTCAACAGTAAAGTTGGGAGAAAGACCTAGGTGATAGGGGGTATATGTGAGATTCCTCGGTTAAAACTTTGAGGGGGGTTGGTGATTACTCCAAGTCAAGTTTAAAGGGGGGATTGTTAGGGTTAACCTTGACTTGGGATTGAGTCAAAGTTGGTTAGGTCTAGCACATGTTTTTGGGCAAATGGTTTGTTGTAGCCCATGGTATTTCCCCATGGTATTGCATGTAAGGAAGCCTTTATAAGTCTTGAGGAGGCTCCATTGTAAAGTGTCCTGGAGGTGAGCAATGGCTAGCTCACTTGGCCCAGATGGCCAGTTTGGCCATGTAATGAAGATCTTCATTAGGTGCTAGTTTTCCCCACATGGGGTTTCCAGGGTAAATCATGTGTCTCTATTATGTGATTTCTTACATGTTGATTTCTCTTGTAATTATTATTTATGCTTGTGTAAAACCTAACACCTCCTACTCATAAGGATCTTGAGCATCGTTAATGTCACCATTTTCTTGCATTCATGTACGCTACCCCTATTGTACGATTCAAATACTAATAGCTGCAATCACGATGCATCAAAAAGACATAAGAACACATATAATACACAAACATCCATACAAATCTGACATTTACTCATTCAGGCAATAATAATAAAATAATAATTATCAAAACTGTGCCATGGGTGCTTCTCTTCTTGTAAATTCATTCATGGTTCAGCCTAAAAAACCCCAGTGCTGCAACTTGGGCTTTGGTACCACTGTGTCATGTCCCCAGTCTCCTTGGTTCCCTTTAGAGGCGATGGGAGACCACTGATACATTTTTTTCAACAATTAACTTTGATTTCACACACAGCCACAATGGTCTCCAATCCGCAATCCGCAATCCACCCTTCCACAATCCACAGTTCGAATTCGGAAGCCGAATTGCTAAATCCACCCCTCCAACGAAATCGCGATCCCGACTTCCGCAGTTCACAATGCAAAAGTCGAAAGTCATTTCACGGCCACGAAAATTACCCATACGACTTCCACAGTTCCACAATCCACATGCAGAACTTGGAAGTCAGAGTCCTCAAATTTTTGTCCTAGATATTTTACTCCTCCGCAATTCTACAATCCGCAAACCGCATTGCAGATGTCGGAAATCAAAAATCGCATTTCAAATTCCAGGGAAAAACTACCTTTTGACTTCCACAATCTTGCAATCCACATGCGAATGCGGAAAGTCAAAAATACAACGCACCCATCCCCATGGAAATCACCTTCCTCATCCCGCAAACAGCAATCCACCTTGCAGATGCGGAAAGTAGGGATTCCAACACGTCGATCCCATGGGAATCTCCCTTCTGAATTCTGCAATCCGCAATCTGCCTTGAGGATTCGGAAAGTTGGAAGGCTAACCATTCCATTCCAAAAATCGGTCCCTAACCTCCGTAATCCATAATCTGCATTGTGGATGCGGAAAGGTCGAGACCACATACCCCTGCACCTACAAACTTCCCAAGCTTTTAACTCCTTCATCCTTATGCCAAATTGGACAAGGCCGGTACCGTTGGATATCTCTTGGAGAGATCTATCCACTGGTGCGATCCCTTAGCACGTTTGAGTACTCTGACTTGGACAAATTTCCAACTGAAGCATAGCTCCATTGCCTCAATGCTTCATTAACCTTCTGCACATTTCCCCCATCCAGATGAATCCAAGTATTCCCTCATAAAAGTGAATGCAATGCATAATTAAACACATATTATGAAACTAAACTAGTCAACACATCAACAACCTGCAAGGTTAGCAGCACATTAAACTCATGCAAATGATGAAGCATTCAAACATGAACTCATCCTCATACTTAAACTTATACATAGTTCCCAATAGATCAATTTCATGTAAATCTTCATTCAATAACTTGAACATATAAGCATAACACAACATATGGGAAACTAGCATCATTTTACACCACAAAAGCACTTATCTTGGAAATGAAGCTGCCCAAGTAACTGGCTAAGTGAGAATAACTTTCCACCCAACCTTAGGTCTATGTCCAGCCTATACTCTTTCAACTGAGAGACCACCCCTGAGTTGGGATATGTATCCATTAAGGAGGGATAAATAGGCTCTCTGACAATCAAGGTTCCATCCCAATTCTAATCCAAACTATAGTTGGGTTTATCAAGCATACAAGCGAATAGGGAGGATGCTTCTAAGCCAATGAGCTCATCCACGGAGCTACAAGCATTGCAGATCACTCGGAAAACATGACACCCACATTACCTACCTCACCCAACACAAGGAAGGCCCTCTTCTTTGTTGCACAATCCCTCAAGGCCCCTTCCCTCCAGTGCTCTTCAAGGTGGGCATAAAAAGGTCCAAGCTGTTGTTTTCATGAGACTTTTTCCCTCATTGGGTTTATCAAACAGACCCAACCCTATGTTTGACCTTCTTCTCTGTTATTCAAGTTGGGCTCTTCTCAAGGTTGTGACCTAAGATCTGCCCCGCAACTTGATCCTTTGCAAACAGATTTTTGAATATTGTAACTTCTAAGAATATTATATTTGTACATTATTATTCCGGAGATGTTCCATCCCTCTGAGGTGACTCTATTATGTATCCGGAGATGTTTATTCCTCCGAGTATTTGTGGTAACTAGGGTTATTAGACCCACCATGTGGGGGTCGAACCTGATATTATATTTTAGGGGTTATTAGACTTCTCCAGGAGAGGTCGGCCCCATTAGGGATTTTAGTCAGTCGGGAACTAGTATAAATAGAGGAGGAGAGCTCCTCATTTGATACACACTCACAACTCAAAAAAGTGGCGCACTTGTCTGGGAGATCTGCATAGGAGGTGGAGAAGGAGGTCAAGTCTTGGAGCACATCTTGTATTTTGGTTGATCATCTTATTGAGGAAAGCTTTGCTGGGTTTTCTACCCCATGAGGGTTTCCCAGGGTAAATTCTGTGTCTATCTTGTGATTATGTTTCTTTCAGTGATCTTGCTAGTCTATTTGGTTTAAACTTAACATGGTATGAGAGCTAGCCTGAATAGGACATCTTTCACAAGGCAAGAATATCTCTCTCTCTCTCCGGTGAAAATTAGGGTTTCTGCAAAAAGTTGGTATTGTTGAATTCTGATTACATGGCTGGATATCCTTTCTCAAAACCAATCTTTTGAGCCCTAGATCGAACTTTTTGGTTGGGTAGAACTCCGGGAAAGTCAAACCCTAGTTTTACCAAAAGTGCGATAAACCAGAAATTGGTTTCTGCAAAAAGTTGGTATTGTTGAATTCTGATTACATGGCTGGATAGCCATTCTCAAAACCAATCTTTTGAGCCCTAGATCGAACTTTTTGGTTGGGTAGAACTCCAGGAAAGTCAAACCCTAGTTTTACCAAAAGTGCGATAAACTAGAAATTTTGTCCCAGGATCCAGAAAATTAAAAGGGTTAAAGTTTCCAGGTAAGTACTATTCTTGTCTCTTGGACTCCCCCAAGAGAAGATGGCTCCAAACACTAAGCTTGAAGAAAAGCTAGAAGGTATAGAAAATTTCTGGGCATGGAAATATAGAATTGGTCTCATTCTTGAAGAGAATGATCTTGCTCATTATGTCAAGGATGATGTTGCAGAACCTGAAGGAGATGAAGCCAAAGAGAAGCATAGGAAGGATTTGATTAGGGCTAAAATAATCATAGCTGATTCCATTAAAGACCACTTGATTCCCCAAGTGGCCTCCAAGAAGACTCCAAAGGAAATGTATGATGCCCTAGGAAGAATGTATGAAGGAAAGAACATCAATAGGAAGATGAACCTAAGGACTCAGTTGAAAAGTACCAAGATGCACAAAGGAGAATCCATTCAAGACTACTTCTCAAGGGTCTCCCAAATCAAGGAGCAACTAGATGCCATTGGTGATACTCTTGATGAAGATGAACTTGTGATGACTGCCCTAAATGGTCTCACTAGACCTTGGGAATCATTCATAAAAACTATGTGTGCTAGAAAAAAAAGCATGAAGTTTGATGTAGTATGGGAGGATCGTGTTCAAGAAGAGGCTAGGGTAGCCAACAGAGAAGCTCTTCTCAAAGAGGATGACCAAGCCTTGGCCACCCACACTAAAAGAGGAAAAAGAGGTCACTTCAAGAAAGTGAACCACAAAAGGTCTCAACCCTCTCATAAATTCAAAAGGAAAGGAGGAACAAACTCAGAAAGAGACCTCTCCACAGTCCAATGTTATAATTGTCTTAAACTAGGACACTATGCTAAAGACTGTACTTTTCCAGGAAAGAAGAAGAAGAACTTTGTTCACAAAAGACATCATGCACATATGGCAGAAGATGATAGTGAAGAAGAAGTAGGGGAAGAAGAAGAAGAAGAAGAAGAAGAGGAAAGGCCTCAAAGGAAAAGATCTAAAGTAAAGAAAGAAGATCCAAAAGAATATGTCCTATTTTTTGCACTCTTTGGATCTGTGTCTCCTGGAGAAGATACATGGCTCATTGATAATGGTGCTTCAAAGCACATGACAGGACAAAAGAAAACTCTCTCAAGACTTGAAGAAAAGTCCTCACCACAAAAGGTATCTCTAGGAGATGATTATCAATATCCCATCAAGGGAATTGGTGAAGCAAGCTACAAGCTTGATTCTGGAAACCCCTTGAAAATGAAAGAAGTTCTATATGTACCAGGTTTAAAGAAGAATCTACTCTCTATCTCAGCATTAGATAAGAAAGGTTTTAGAGTGGCTTTCATAGATGGACAAGTATTCATGTGGTCTAAAGAAAAATCAATTGAAGATGCAGTTGTCATTGGTGAAGAAGAAGGAGGTCTCTATAAGCTCAAGGGACATCCAAAAGTTTCCCTTTCTCATGAAACCTCTAGCCCTAGTGAGCTATGGCATAGAAGACTAGCTCACATTAACTACAAAGCCTTACCCTATGTAAGCAAGGTGGTCATAGGATTACCAGATTTGAAGGTTGATCATAATGGCTTATGTAAAGGTTGTAAGAAAGGGAAGAATGTCAAGAACCCTTTTCCAAAGAGTGAAACAAAGACTAAAGACATTTTGGAGCTAATACACTCAGATGTATGCGGACCAATGTCCACCACTTCCCTAAGTGGGTTTGAGTATTATCTCTCATTCATTGATGACTATTCAAGAAAGACTTGGATATACTTTCTAAAAGGTAAGAATGAAGTCTTTGGAAAATTCAAAGAATTCAAGGCCCTAATAGAAAATCTCTCAGAAAAGAAAATCAAGATTCTCAGAACAGATAATGGCGGAGAATATACTTCAAAGGACTTTGAAGACTTTTGTAAAGTAGCAGGAATTAAGAGGGAACTAACCACTCCCTACAATCCCCAACAAAATGGGGTTGCTGAGAGGAAAAATAGAACCATCATGGAAGCTGTAAAGACTATGATACATGACTAAGATATACCTATGTATCTATGGGCTGAAGCAGCTAGGATAGCAGTCTATGTGCAAAACAGACTATCCCATAGTGCTCTTGAATTCAAAACTCTAGAAGAAGTGTTTACAGGAAAGAAGCCTGAGGTAAGTCATCTCAAAATATTTGGGTGTCCTGTGTACATCCACATTCCAAAAGAAAAGAGAACCAAGTTGGATCCTTCTGGTAAGAAGGGAATATTTGTTGGTTATTGTGAATCATCCAAAGCCTTCCGAATTTACATACCAGGTTTTCATCATATAGAAATAAGTAGAGATGGAACATTTGATGAAGAAGCAGCTCTCAAGAAATCCAGGAAGTGCCAACTTGAAGAAATCTATGAAGAAGATACATCTCCTAGAATCACAGAGGCTGTGCACATCCCTGAAGATGATTCACCAGAGGATCATGACATGTTGGAACCACAAGAACCTCGTATTTCAGATTCATCTAAGAAAAGAAGGCCAACATGGGCTAGAGATATTATTCAAGGAGTTGAAAGATATGGAGCTCCTGAAGGCTCCACTAGAGAAAGAAAGAAACTAAAGCTAGTGTCCAACTATATGGCCTTGATGTGTGATCTTGTGGATCAACAACCTACTAGCTATGAAGAGGCAGCTCAGAAGAAAGAATGGATAGAAGCAATGATAGAAGAATATCAGTCAATAATGAAAAATGATGTCTGGGATGTAGTTCCCAAACCAAAAGATAAAGTGTGGTTTCTTCCAATTGGATTTTCAAAATAAAACATGCTGCAGATGGTAGAATTGAAAAATATAAGGCCAGATTTGTAGCCAGAGGATTCTCTCAGAAGGAGGGAATTGACTATGAAGAAACATTTGCACCAGTTGCTAGGTATACTTCAATGAGAACTATCATGGCACTTGCATCTATGATGAAGTGGAAATTACACCAAATGGATGTTAAGACAGCTTTTCTGGATGGTGTAATTGAAGAAGAAGTGTACATAGAGTAACCACAAGGGTTTGAGGTTAAAGACAGGAGAAATCATGTATGCAAACTGAAAAAAGCATTATATGGGTTGAAGCAAGCTCCTAGGGCTTGGTACGGAAGGATTGACAATTTCTTAACAAGCATGGGCTTTACCAAGAGTAAAGCTGACCCAAATCTTTATCTCAAAGTGATGGATGATGAACCAGTTATACTGTTGTTATATGTAGGCAATCTATTTCTAACCGGAAATGAGAATCAAATTATTGAAAGCAAGAAGAAGCTTTCTTCAGAATTCAAGATGAAAGATCTCGGATTAATGCACTACTTCTTAGGTCTAGAAGTATGGCAAGAACCAAAAGGAATCTTTTTAAATCAAGGTAAGTATGCTGTGGAGATTCTAAAAAGGTTTGATATGTTGGAGTGTAAACCCATGGCCACTCCCATGGACTCTAACTTGAAGCTATTAGTTAATGACTCATCGGAATTAGTGGACCTAACTCTATATAGACAAATCATTGGGTCATTGATGTATTTAACAAATACTAGGCCAGATATATGCTTTGTTGTAAATACCCTAAGTCAATATCTAGTAGAACCTAGAAAGGTTCACTTAATAGCTGCAAAGCATGTAATGAGGTACCTAAAAGGTACATTATATTTTGGTCTATATTATCTTGGAGTTCATGAACTCATATTACATGGTTACTCAGATTCTGATTGGGCAGGAAGTGTCTTAGACAGAAAGAGTACATCAGGTGGATGTTATGGTCTTGGATCTATCATGATCTCATGGTTCAGCAAGAAACAATCTAGTGTGGCCCTCAGTACTGCTGAAGTAGAATATATAGCTTCTTGCTTTGCCAACTGTGAAGCAGTGTGGCTTCGGAAGTTATTATCTGGAGTGTTTGACTTAGAAATGGATCCCACTGTGATTATGTGTGACAATCAAAGCTGCATTAAGATGACATAAAATCTTGTATTCCACGATAAGTCAAAACACATAGAGATCCGATACTTTTATATACGAGATATGGTGCAGAGAGGAGCTATCAAGCTCGAGTATGTGAACACTGAGGATCAAATTGCTGATATCTTGACCAAACCTTTGTCTTGAGTGAAATTTGAATACTTTCGAGATAAGCTTGTTGTAGTTCAAAAGGACCCTCCTCGAAAGGGGGAGTAGTATAGTCACTAATGATGAGATTGTCTCATCGAACAACAAGGTCGATGATGAGATTACCTGTTCACTACACCTAGATACTTAGAAATATTTATATTTAGGACTCTTATGCTTAGAATACTTAGTTTTTACAGAATACATGCTTTTGATGTTAGATGTATTAGTGAGAATACATGCTTTTGATGATAGATGTATTGGTGAGAATACATCCTTTTGATGATAGATGTATTGGTGAGAATACATACTTTTGATGATACATGTATTGATTAATGTACTTGTATGGTTAAGGATACTTGTACTTGTATTGATGAGAATACATGTGAGGATTTCATCATCCTTGAACTTAAGTTCTAAAGTGAGCCGTAGATAGGTGTCTCTGAGAAAGAAAGAGGATTGGATCATCCCTGGACTTCAGTCCTAAAGAGAGCCGTAGACATGATTGCTTCGAGAATGAAGTCCTTGGTGGACATGAAAGGATTGCATCATCCTTGAACTCAAGTTCTAAAGTGAGCCGTAGACAGGTGTCTCCGAGAAAGAAAGAGGATTGGATCATCCCTGGACTTCAGTCCTAAAGAGAGCCGTAGACATGATGTCTCCGAGAATTGAAGATAGGACTGCATCGTCCCTAAACTAGGTTCAAAATGTGCGTGATGGGATTGCATCATCCCTAGACATGAGACTTGTCTTAAAGGTACGTGTGAGGACTACATCGTCCATGAACTGGGTTCAAAATGTACGTGATGGGATTGCATCGTCCCTAGACATGAGACTTGTCTTAAAATGACAAGGACTGATCATCCTGGAACTTGATTTGGATTGTATCATCCATGGACCTATGTCCTAAAAAGAACAGGATTGATCATCCTGTAATATGATCGTGTGATGACGATGCTGATGATCATGTGATGATGATGCTGATGCTGATGATTGTGTGATGACGATGTTGATGATTGTGTGATGACGATGTTGATGATCGTGTGATGACAATGCTGATGATCATGTGATAACGATGCTGATGATCGTATTGATGATGTTGATGTTCCAGTAACTGGTTGAGTTACTGATGATGATGAATTGAAGAAAGATTCCGATGATTTATAGATGTATCATGTATGATGTAGTCAATGACTCCTTGCTCTTGCAGACGTTGTTATAATATCCTTCTTGTTAAGGGGGAGTGTTGAATATTGTAACTTCTAAGAATATTATATTTGTACATTATTATTCCGGAGATGTTCCATCCCTCCGAGGTGACTCTATTATGTATCCGGAGATGTTTATTCCTCCGAGGATTTGTGGTAACTAGGGTTATTAGACCCACCATGTGGGGGTCGGCCCTGATATTATATTTTAGGGGTTATTAGACTTCTCCAGGAGAGGTTGGCCCCATTAGGGATTTTAGTCAGTCGGGAACTAGTATAAATAGAGGAGGAGAGCTCCTCATTTGATACACACTCACAACTCAGAAAAGTAGCGCACTTGTCTGGGAGATCTGCACAAGAGGTGGAGAAGGAGGTCAAGTCTTGGAGCACATCTTGTATTTTGGTTGATCATCTTATTGAGGAAAGCTTTGCTGGGCTTTCTACCCCATGAGGGTTTCCCAGGGTAAATTCTGTGTCTATCTTGTGATTATGTTTCTTTCAGTGATCTTGCTAGTCTATTTGGTTTAAACTTAACACAGATCTAGATGATACCCTATATAAAATAAGAAACATGTAAAATTCCAATGGCAACATCTTTCTCATTATACATAACTTCTTAAATTCCAAATAAGATAAAATATTAATTAAATTTTAAAACACCACCAAAAAAAAGTATATTATTACTAAAGACATACGTAAGATAAAATATTTCAATGTTATAAATATAAATTTTTGTACTTCTTTCAATAATTTTATAAATCTTACATCGTTTTTAATAAAAATAATTAAATTTACTCTATTTCTTTTATTAATATTAATATATTTTACCCTAACATGAAATTAACATCAAGATTACTTCTAATAACATATAATGAAATTTTATTTGCATGAAATTAGCATAAAAAATATTCATACAAAGTTTTATATATATATATATATATTTATATTTAGTAGTTTAAACATGAAGATAGAAAAACATAAAAACAATAAGAATATCTATAAATATTTTGTAAATAAAGAGATTAAAAATAATGTATGTGAGATTATATAATCTTATATTCTATAAATTTAAGTAACTTACATACCTTATTATTAAAATTATGATGCATTAATAAGAATGTGAGTTTGAAATATTTTATGTAAATTAAAAAGTAATTATATAGTAAAATAATTTAAAATGTAGAGACTTATTACATATATTTGGATGATTTGGGCCGGAAACTGGCTGTCGTCACTGGTTTCCAGGCCAAATCGTCTTTCCGATTGATGCCGAAATCCGGTTCATTTTCTCTGATAGTAATATCTACAAGAATATACGTTTTCTTGTAGAAGTGTTGGAACACTTTTGAGAAATGAAATCGTGTGTTCTACTATGAATTGAATCTCTTTGTTTTGTATTTGCTTAATTTGATGTGTTTAAATTGTTTAAATAGGAATGGAATTTCCCATCACACGTTTTCTTAATAAAGTAAATATTATCTGTGATCAGATGATATTCTAATGCAGAGCTAATCCATAGACCTGCTTCCCATAGGATTCTTTCTGGTTTAATGAATTTCAAAACCAAAACCTTATTTCCTTGTCATTGTTCAAAACGCACTTGTCAACTCTACATAGTTATCACTTCGATTTGCTCTAATATTTAATGGACAAAAGATTGTAAATTAAGAGAATGAATATAACTTACAGGAAACCAATAAGCATTACAGGATTGATAGGTTTAATACCAGGTCTCTATACTTTGATTCAATCAATTATCCAATCACCAATCTGGCCCCTGTGACCTATGACAAAACATTTTGTACAACCACATGATTTAATGAGAGTTACTAGAATTTGACATACACTGTAAGAATGGAAATCACTCATGCTACATGAATCTTCTTCATCGTTCTTCCTCTATGCACTCCTGATCTCATTTGATGCTTTTATCATTTCCCTCGGGGATACAACTCTTTGCTACTGAATTTGGAGAGTACTTCTCTTGTAAGTATCATACTTTGACTCAACACTCTACAACGACGACGACACTCTCACGTGCAAGGAAGACCAAATGTCATTGGTGAATAGCAAGAGTTACTCGGGAGTCCAAGAGACTTCTTGGGAAGTTGAACCCAAGAGGCATTCTCATTGTATAAATACAGATTTAATTAATGAGAATGGTGTGCTTTGGCGTTTATCTCTCCTGTATTTGTGTGCAATTATATATCTGTCTCAATGGGAACCTAACAGTGGTATTAGAGCGACGTGAATTCTCGTTGGCCTGCTCTTTCCTACCAACATTCACTATCAGACCTGGCTATGCTCTATGCCTACCATATTTTCGCTTGTCTTCCATAACCGTTGTAAACTTGCTACTATGGAGGCATTTTTCTTTGTAGTGATTTCTAACATATGCTCTTCCAGCTCTATCCTCCTCTTCTAGTAGTGCGTTTCTCTTCATCTCTACATGATTCTGCCTGGTACATTTTTATTTTGCTTGCATTCTATCGATCTACTCTTTTGTTCAGTCCTAGAAATTAATTGTTGTAAGAATGTTTGATCTTTTCCTATGTACGTCATATCTGACATCTTAATTGCTCATTAGTCTGCCATTTCCATTCTCTGAATCTCAATCATTATTTATGCACCTGTGTATTTAGTCTTGAGGGTGTTTTTGAGTGGTATCTCTACTTGTTGCGTATTGTTTGTTGTGTTTTTTTGGAGTTGTTGAATACTATATTGTCTTGGTGGTTGTGTTCTTTCTCCAAACCCTAGAACACAATATTCCACTCCACAACCTAGAACGGTCTTCATTCTGACAACATATAGTCATGTCCTTCTTCAAGTAAGCAAGTACAAGTATTCCAAAACCACAATTTTAGAGAGCACTTGTATTTAGCACAAGAAGTCAACTTCTGCTAACTTGCTTGGCAATTTGGATTGTCAATTTGGAAATGTTCAGTAGTGGTAGTTGTCCACTTCCAATTATTCAACGCTCTTTTCTTGGTCTCATATACACTCCTTTGGATTAAGGGGGGAATTGTTGGGAACATTGTAACACACCTAGTGTCTACACGATTTCTTTTTAAATAGTAAAATATATTTATGCTCATTATCCACATGCATATTTCATATATGCAATCCTATAACAAATGCATAACAATTGCATTCGAATGCATAAAATATATACAAATAAATATCGGAAGCTTCAACTTGATCCAAAAGACCCATAATTTCTTTTAACTTCCTGCACAGTAAAACCTGCGCAATAAGAACCATGACATAGGAACTTTGCACTATGGTTCTCCTAAATTATTTATGATAATAATTATTAATGTTTTAGTGTAGGAAATTCGATATCCAATTCCTTACCCATACAACCCATGGTATTTAGTTTAATACAACCTATGGTTTTCAAGCATAAATACCATTCATGCAAGGAATATTAACAAAGCTAAATCTAAGCTTCCACATAAACATTATGTCTATTTTGCATCACTAATTCATCCCGTGGTTTTCAAAAACCACCAAACCATTCAATACTAAGCACAATATATGATCTTTAGCATATGGACTTTGTTTATATTATGATTATTAAACAAAATTTCTCTTCCACATAAATAATATACTTTGACATAAACATATATTCTACAAGGTTAGCTTATGGAATATGTTTATATTTTTTTTATAAAACAAAAATTAACTTTGACATAAATAAATACCTTTGACAAGGTTAGCATATGGAATATGTTTATAAACAAAAATTAACTTTGACATAAATAAATACCTTTGACACGGTTGGCATATGGAATATTTTTATATTTATTTATTAACTTCGACATAAATAAATATCTTCGATAATGTTGGCATATGGAATATGTTTATTAACTTAGACATAAATAAATAAATTCGACAAATTTGGCAGGCTTATTAACTTCGACATAAATAATTATCTTCAAAAAAGTTGGCATCTGGAATAGGTTTATTAACTTCGACATAAATAATTATCTTCCACAAAGTTGGCATGTGGAATATGTTTATATTTATTTATTAAATAAATAAAAATTACCTTCGACATAATTATTTAAAACTTCTTTGGAATATTTATTTTGAACATTACATTTAACTCTTAAGAACTCATAATCCTTTTTAAGTTTACGACGTGGTTCTTCAAAGTGGGGTTTACGTAAATAAAATAGTAAAAACACTTATCATTCATTCAAATGAATAGAATGAACTCCCCAAATTGATCCATATCAATGGAACATAGGAAAACTAAAGTTATATATATAAATAATCCTTAAATATTGTATTTTCAATTAAGACAAAGAATATTAATTATTCCAACATGTTTCGTTAGAATTACTTAGCAGTAAGAACTGTGCCGTAAGAACTAGGCTACACAGTTAATTAGCAGAACAAGACTACACAGTTAATTAGCAATTTAACACAGGCCTTTGCAATACAATTTAACTATTTGCAAATAATGATGCAACTTAAGAAAAATTAACAAAATGAATGTGATTCCTACTTATTTATCCATTCATAATAGTTTTCCAACATTATACTCTTCGACATAATTTCAATAAACATTTCTATTATAAACCTAGAAATTAGAAAACCATGGAAATTTTTTATCGCAAATTATTATTATTGTAAATTAGTAACACCATCCTCATGAAATAAACTTATCTGGTGAACACTTGAATTGGCAACTAGCTATGTGGCTTCCACGCTCCACCCAACCGTAGGTAATTCTTCTCATTAATCTCTCAGCAGAATACCACCCCCGAGCTGAGACTTGTGCATTCAACAAACAGACTTCTCACCAATTCCCAGACTTTTCAGAATTTACATTTGGAAATCAAGAAAATTGGATTAAATACCAATTCCATGCCAAACAATGCGCTTAACCTCCTTGATTTCCTTCTGACTGCACAACAACGAAACACATCACTGCCATTTGTGCTCAGGAATCCACCAAGTCGGGTGCATAGACCATTTTCCACTTCACTGAAATGACCAGAGACAAAATGGACAGATTTGCAATATAGATCTATTAACAAATTGGCTCACATGTTCAGGGATTCATTTCAGTTTTCGTTCCAGGATAATAATTATCTCCCTTGTTCTCTCTACATACCCAAGCATGGAAAATTCTCTCATAATTCCATCTTCTTCTCCCCCCCATACAAAATGGACACTAATTACTTTTCCCTTGCATGCATAAGTCCATGCATGCAACTTGGAACCACATGGGCTCTCCCTCTCAGCCCATTTTTTTATTATATATATATATATATATATATATAAACCACCCAAAATCCCACTTAATCATAACTAAATAATAATTTTAATTTTAATAATATAAATTCATTTAAATGGGTTAAAGACTTAGGATAAACTTAGAGACTTAAATATTTAGCAGGGTTGTACCATGGTCTCCTACCTAAGACACCTAACCCCCTTACTGTCTATGGTGAATACACAAGTCCCCGATCTTTTCATCGTACTACCTCAGTACAACCAATTGTGGATTTTTATTATTAATATTTACAAAGTACAAATTGTTTAGTCTTATAATAATTCATAGTCAATAGATACATATTGACATCAACATACTAGGAGTTTCAAACAAGGGGTGTTACATTCCCCTCCCCCTTAAAGTATACACCATCCTCGGTGTTTAATGCTTATAGATATTAATACAATGCTTACATACATCAATTTTTCTGAACTCTGCAAGGTTTTCCTTGCACTTTTGCTTTCATGTTGTTTCTTCAAAGATTAATTAGGCTCACCAAAATATGACATGCTTCATCATGTTGTTTCTGCTAATGAAAATAGAAGCTTGTGCCACTCCACTTTAACTTTTGATACCACACCAACTGAATTCCAATTGAATTTTTTTTTCCTGTGAAATTCAATCATCATGTATTCATTAAGCCACCATATTAAAATCAACCAATTTATTTGCTTAAATAACCAACATTTTTCAATCTTGCTTAGAATACATGCATGCATTCCATGCTCAAATCAGCATATGCAGATAGATGAATCCAACAATCTTTATTTATTTTTATAGAAATTTAACTTTTAAGCATTCATTGTATATTTCAACAAAAATAAACACAACAAATTTTTAGTTGTAACATGCATTTCAACAACTTTCTAGTCCTGGAAAGCAAATAACATAAATAAAAAGAAAAGAGTAAGAGTTTCCCCCTCTTAGTCTTGTTCCAACCTGGAGCTCCACAATTGTGGCACCACTGCTCCTTGGTCTCTTTCTCTTTGAAATGCAGGTGCTTGATTTGCTTAGTCTTAATCAAGGTTCAAATCACATTATTTGTTCCACACAACACCAAGAAGGTATTCCTTCCTCTAGTGCTATTCAATGTGCGCATAAAAAGATCACCCAAACCTTGTTCATCTTCCATCTAAGACACTTCATATTTGAAATCTATCCAAAGGAATTACAACTCGAGGTGTTCCCCATGGTTTTCTCAAAGGATTCATTCACTTTTATTATCATTATTATTATTAGGTTCATTCGTTAGATCGGGCGCCTCCCTGTTAGGAACCCATGTCTTTACTTTGTTAGTATATTGTTGTTGGACGCATATGCTTTGTAAGTCGTCCCATAGTATTTGTTGATCAATAGTTTGTGTTATTGTTGTTGGCGCATATGCTTTGTAAGTCGCCCGTAGTATTGTTGATCCATAGTTTGTAGTGGCCCATGGTTTTAACCCATAGTATTGGCACCTAGACTTAGTATATAAGTGTGTGTTGAGACCTATGAAGGCACCGTGAAGTTATTTGTATTGATCTTGCTCAAAGGAGGTTGCCCCCTTTAAGTGGCCTGTGATCAATATAAAAGTGACTCTGAGTTCTGTCATTTTTTCTATTTCACATATTCTTATTAATTAATTGTTGGAGGTGCTTCACATTTGGTATCAGAGCACTTTCTTGGGCTCGCTGGGTGAAATTTCTGCCAAATTTTTTTTCGCATCTGTTGTAGGTTCGGATTTGGGAATAATCCCTATCCGTTTAACTGTGGGAAGTACTTGGGCATAAGCCCTAAAACTCATTATGAGGAGTACCATAGGAACCCCGAAGTAGTTGGACCATTGAGAGGACCTGCCAGCAAAAAGGGCAACGACCCCTACCTGATTGACTAGTTCCCACCCGTGAGGTAAACCAAGAGCTGTCGTTTGTGGCACAATGGTTATCAGTTTTACTTGAGCCGTGGAGTGAGGAGTACTGCCCCAATATGCAAGCCATCAGACAGCATTGGTGGCCGAGTGAAACCTCTGAACTGTTAGGAAGCCGCACATACCTGGGGTCCATATCTATTTTCAGCTAAACTGTTGTCGATCACTGTTGCGCTGTTTCAGATTCAGCCGTTCAGATGCATTCTGAAAGCCATTCCAAATCCAACAGTTTTCAATCCATTCGGCGCCGTTTCATATCCCTCTATTTCCGCTCACTTCTGGGCCGTTGCAGATCTATCTGTTTCATATCCCTTCCGAGCCATAGCCGCTCCAGTATGAACAAAAAAAAAATCAATTTTTTCTCCATATCTCCCTTGTTTTCACTCTGTTTTCCTTGAAATTTTTGGGGAGCCCCTGTCATCCCATTTTGCATATTTCATTCCTGAGGACCCTATCTCCAATTCCACTTCCCAAAGCCCGAAATCCCACATTTGTCTATTTTTAAGGTTTGCCATAACTTCCTCAGATTTCACCCAATCACCTTCAAATTTTACCACAGAGTTCCTTTCTGAATTCTGCTTCTTTGCCCCCCTCTGCCAAATTTTTCCATTCTTTCAACCCGCTTCTGAAATCCTCATTTTTTTGCTTCCCTGCCTATTCAACAATGTCCAAAACCTAGTCAAACCCCAATTACCCTTCATATTTTTTCCCAAATCTAGATTTTCCTTTACTAAAGCAGTTTCTGTTTTTGTTTTCCTACCCAGTCAACCAAAAAATAAAAACTCCTGGTTATGGTTGTCACCCGTGTAGGAGCAAAAACCATGGAAGAAGCACTTGCAGCCATCCAAGCCAAACTCCAAGATCTGGATGAAAAATTTCTCTGCCTCCATCTTGAACATTCAGCTATGAACAACAAACGGTAGTCCGAGTCTTCATCAGACAATGGGTTCTCTTCTTCCAGCAATTTCCGTGGTCCGAAGCTTGATTTTCCTCGCTTCAATGGTACTGATCGAACTGGATGGATCTATCGTGCAGAACAATATTTCAGTCTGCATAATACTTTTGATGTCAACAAAGTTCCGCTTGCTTCCTTTCATTTGGAACAGGAATCTCTTCAATGGTACCGTTGGTACATCAAGGCTTATGAAGAGACAAAATGGCCAGACTTTTGCTAGCTCCTTTTGCAACAATTTGGTCCTAGTGCTTTTGATGACTTCACAGGAGCCCTCACTAAACTTCGCCAAATTGGCACTGTGAAAGAGTATCAAACCGAATTTGAGAAACTAGCCAACCACACTGAAGGATTGTCTGATGACTTTTACCGGAGTTGTTTTATCAGTGGTCTAAAGGATGCCATCCGCTTTGAGGTCAAAATGTTCTGTCCCAACACAATGATGGAAGCCCTAGGGTTGGCTAAGTTGGCAGAAGACAAGATTGAAACCCAACAACGCTCCAAGCCCACTTTTGTTCCCTTCCGAAATATGGGTTCTCAACGACCACCTATACCACAGGCTCCTCGACCAACTCCTATCAAGCGTTTGTCTGAAACAGAGATGCAAGCACGCAGAGAAAAGGGGCTTTGCTATAATTGTGATGAGAAATTCACTCGGGGACATAGATGTGTTCAGCAAAAGCTCTATCTCTTGGATGTGGATTCTTCGCCTGCCTCTGAAATTGGTGACAAAGATCCAGAAACAATGGATGCTCAGGTCAACATTCAGGAACCGCCTATTGACCCTTCGTCTTAGGATGACTAGCCAGAGATATCTCTCCACGCTTTAGCTGGAATCACCACCCCCCAAACAATGCGGGTCAGGGGTTACTTCAAGAAGCTTCCTCTTACAATACTCATTGATTCTGGTAGCACTCATAATTTCAATGACCCTTGGATCGCCAAACAAGCTGATTGTTTTATCCATCCTTGCTCCAACTTTGAAGTCATGGTTGCCAATGGGGGCACCTTACCTTGCAAAGGGAAGTGTCGAAATTTGTGTATCTCTATGGGATATTATACCTTGCACTCTGACATGTTTGCCTTGACCTTAGGCGGATGTGATGTGGTTTTGGGCGCTCAATGGCTATGCACACTTGGCCCTATCTTATGGGATTTTGCTGAACTTTGGTTGCAGTTTTCCGTCAATGGACAAAAACACACATTGATAGGATTACAACCAGGGTCTCTCAGCATCATCAGTTCACATCGCATGGAAAAAATCCTCAAAAATAATTCACATGGTGTCATCGCTCAGATCCATTCCATTCAGATGCAACCATCAGCGGTCTCCACTACTCCTTTGGATCTACAACAAATTCTGGATCGATATACAGGTGTCTTTGCTGAACCAGTGGGATTGCCACCTTCAAGGACAGAAGACCATCGTATTCAGCTCCTTCCTGGCAGCGTTCCTCCCAACATCAGGCCCTATCGCTACCCATTTCACCAAAAAACGGAGATTGAAATGCTCGTTCAGGGCTTATTGAAGCAAGGTATTATTCGCCCAAGCACTAGTTCCTTTTCTTCTCAAGTTCTTCTTGTCCGCAAAAAAGATGGGTCATGGCGCCTCTGCATTGACTTCCAAGCACTTAATCACCACACCATCAAGGATAAGTTTCCAATTCCTGTTGTTGATGAGCTTCTTGATGAGCTTCATGGGGCTCAATTTTTCTCCAAGTTGGATCTTCGTTCTAGGTATCATCAAATTCAGGTTCATGAGGATGATATCCCTAAAATAGCTTTCCGCACACATGATGGCCATTATGATTTTTTGGTCATGCCCTTTGGCCTCACTAATGCTCCTTCCACATTCCAGGCCTTAATGAATAAAATATTTCGACCCTACTTGTGGAAATTCATTCTGGTATTCTTTGATGATATCCTCATCTACAGTAAAACATGGGATGAACATCTCCAACATCTAGATCTTGTCATGCAACTTTTCTCTGACCATCATCTCCACACTAAGCAGTCTAAATGTGTTTTCGGACAGAAGGAAGTTGAGTATCTCGGGCACATTATCTCAGCACAAGGGGTTCGCGTGGATCCTGCCAAAATCAATGCCATGAACAATTGGCCACATCCTCAGACACTCAAGAGCCTTCATGGTTTTTTGGGTTTGAATGGCTACTACCACAAGTTTGTCAAGGATTATGGGAAGATTGCAGCTCCATTAACTGCTCTATTGAAAAAGGATGCTTTTACATGGACACATGCTACTTAGTGTGCATTTGACAAACTAAAACAAGCTATGTGTACTACACCTGTTCTAGCTATGCCCGATTTTTTCAAGCCCTTCACTATTGAGAGTGATGCTTGCGGCAATGGACTTAGTGATGTTCTCCTTCAAGATGAAAACCCCATTGCGTTCACCAGCAAAGCCCTTTCAGGTAACAATTTAGCTGCCTCTACATATGAGAAGGAAATGATGTCTATTTTGCATGCAGTACAGAAATGGCGACCATACCTATTAGGGAATCATTTCTGCATCAAGACTGATCACCAGAGTTTGAAATATTTCTTAGAATAGCGTGTCTCCTCCCCAGCACAACAAAAATGGGTTAGCAAACTCATGGGTTATGACTATGAGATCACTTACAAGAAGGGTAAAGACAATATTGTGGTAGATGCTCTTTCTCGCACATTTGATGCCCAAGGTTCTCTTTTAGCTATTTCTATGCCTGTTCCAAATTGGTTGCAATCTGTTCAACAGGGTTATGTCAATGACTCTTCCTTATCTCAAATCATCCAACGCTTGACCAACAACCCTTCTGCTGTACCACATTACTCTTGGGATGGTTCTTCTCTGAGATACAAGGGTTGTCTGGTGCTTCCCCAGAGCACAGATCTTCAACAGGTTGTCTTCTATGAACTCCATGCTTCTCCATCGACAGGGCACTCTGGGTTCCTCAAAACGTATGAACAAGCACGGCGTAACTTCTTTTGGTAGGGCATGAAAAGGACAATTCAACAGATGGTGGCTGAATGTGATACTTTCCAGCGCAATAAGGGTGAAACAACACTCCTTCCAGGATTGCTCGAACCCTTGCCCATACCTACACAGATTTGGACAAATATTTCTATAGATTTCATTGAAGGGCTCCCTAAATCTGGTGGGAAGATAGTGATTCTCGTTGTGGTTGATCGCCTCTCCAAATATAGTCATTTTTGTGCTCTCAGCCATCCCTATACAGCCTCCTCAGTCGCTCAAATTTTCCTGGACCAGATCTTTCGTCTTCATGGCATCCCTTCTTCCATTGTCTCGGATCGTGATGCGACTTTCACCAGTCATTTTGGACAGAACTATTTCACCACACTGGCACCAAACTGAAGATGAGTTCAGGGTATCACCCACAAATAGATGGTTAGACTGAAATGATCAATAAATGCTTGGAAACTTATCTTCGTTGCTTCACCTCTGAGCAACAACATCAGTGGGCAAAGTGGCTCCCTCTCGCTGAATGGTGGTACAATACCTCTTACCACACTGCCTCTAAAATGACCCCATATGAAGCAGTCTATGGTCAGGCACCTCCAGTTCTTCTTCCATACACCCCCAACAGTTCACCAGTTCAGGAAGTTGACACGGTCCTTCGAAACCGTGATCAGATTCTTTGCATTTTGCAGGACAATCTTCACATGGCAAGAAATCGCATGAAGCAACAAGCTGATCAACACCGTTCTGAGTGCACTTTTCAAGTAGGCGATATGGTTTTTCTTCATCTCCATCCATACAAGCAATCCTCCCTGAAACTCAAAGGGCGTCATAAGCTCGCTCCAAAGTTCTATGGGCCATATCGGATTCTTCAGAAGATTGGGTCCGTTGCTTATAAATTGGAAATTCCTCCTTCTTCCTGCATTCATCCAGTATTTCATGTCTCTTGTCTGAAGAAAGTTCTTGGCACCAACATCAGTGGACAAATGATTTTACCCAAACTGGATAATGAAGGATCCATCCTTTTGGAGCCGGAGGCCATCCTCAATCGGCGCACTCGTCAGTTTCTCTCTCGCTCTATCACAGAGGTCTTAATTCAGTGGCACGGCATGCAACCAGAGGATGCTACATGGGAACCACTCCTTCAGATTCAACAACAATTTCCACATCTAAATCTTTGAGGACAAAACTTTTTTTAAGGGGGAGGGGATGCTAGGAACCCATGTCTTTACTCTATTAGTATATTGTTGTTGGACGCATATGCTTTGTAAGTCGTCCCATAGTATTTGTTGATCAATAGTTTGTGTTATTGTTGTTGGCGCATATGCTTTGTAAGTCGCCCATAGTATTGTTGATCCATAGTTTGTAGTGGCCCATGGTTTTGACCCATAGTATTGGTGCCTAGACTTAGTATACAAGTGTGTGTTGAGACCTATGAAGGCACCGTGAAGTTATTTGTATTGAGCTTGCTCAAAGGAGGTTGCCCCCTCGAAGTGGCCTGTGATCAATATAAAAGTGATTATGAGTTCTGTCATTTCTGCTATTTCACATATTCTTATTAATTAATTGTTGCAGGTGCTTCACACTCCCTCCCCCTCCGGCTTTTTTTAGTAAATGAGGGTTTTTATTAATTTATAATTCTTTTGTTAATTTATTATATTGCTTCAATATTTACTGCAAAACCAACTTGCAAAGTATTCTACTCTTCTAGAGAAGTCACATCCTCAATGCAATCGGCTGAGGAAAACCCATCATCAACTTTGCTTAGTTTTAATTAGAGGAAAACACATGCTTAATGCAATTGGCTAAGGAAATCCCATCCCTAGCTTGCATAAATTTAATTAGAGGAATCATATCCTCAATGCAATCGACCAAATGAAACTCATCCTTGGCTTGCATAGTCTTCTTCTTCTTTAGCTTTGCTCCTTTCTTCACTTCTCTTCTTCAATATGCAAGCACCAACTTGCATATATATCTGATAAACACAAAATGGATAGCAAAGCTCATCAATATCATATATTTATCAAAATGTATTATCATAAAACTAAAAACATATCATTTTACACAACTGACTTCTCGTCACTGAAACACCAAGAATGTGTCCATTCCTTTAAGGTGTAATCAATGTCGACAACCATGACACAACAAAACACTAGGAATGTGTCCATTCCTTTTAGGTGTGTGCCATCTCGGTTGGACTTGTAGCTTAAATATATTTTCAAGGTAAAGCATTTTATGAATATTATCTCCTATAAAAATTATATCAATATTAAATCGAAGTTAGAGTAAATATATCTCCCTTCTTCCTGAAGGATTGAGCAAATTTTTTAACTTCTTTACTTGTGTCATGTTCTTCAATCAAACATGATGAAGAATCTCTTGGATGACCCTAGAGAACTAGAATATTGCAATATCTTTATCTACATCCAAAGTCTTAGTTTTGCAATTTCACTCTCTACATCATTTACAGGTAATAGCATTAGATGCATACAAATAAATCATGTTAGATAACTTCAGTTAACAACTACTAACAAGTTATAATGAACTAACAACTTTACCAGATAACAACAATTAACAGTTTATAATTAGCTAACAACCTATCTTAGTTAGAAACGTATTCCTAGTTTTAACTTTTCATAAGTTGGCTTAAGCATAAAAGTATTAGCAATTCATTTACAACTCACACAACTCAGTGAACAGGAATTCAAGCATTCCGACCTGCATTGAAACATGTGAATGCACCATTCTTATTAAGAAAACCTTCAACAGAATTCAAACACTTACTGTTGTTTCAAAATCTCTTGCTTATTTAATATTGCATTCAAATATATAATTATGCAATCACACTAATTGCCATCAAATAAAAACATTCCACTATTGTATCAACATAAACCATTCTTGCATAGATGGACTTAGGCATACATCCATCCAAATAATTTAGCTAGCATTCCAATATGGTCATCTACCATCGGACTTAACACAAACCAAGAATAAGCTTCAATTAGTCACCGAGGATTCTTGCAAAAGCCAAACCCAAGTCACATAATATCATCAAAGACTAAGATACAAGCCACACACAGGCCACAGATTGTCACCAAAGATTCAACACGACAAGAACACCTTGTCAAATAGACATACACTATTCAAAATTTAACATATTATTTGGTATTCCATACATAGCAAAATATGAAAGTTTAGCTAGAGATACCATTATGAACGCATATACTAATCTGCACTCATACTCAACAAGAAGGACTATTCTAGATAAGCATAATGCCATAAAAATGATTCTTTAATAAGAACTTAAAAGTGTAATGCAGTGCATGCATATACAACTTATGCATTTTCCAACACCTGTGAAACCCGCTGTGCAACTATGATATTACTCTAAAATAGTGCACATGAGTAGTCCATTTGTAATTAACTATGCTACTGAATCATTTACTTTGGGAAATAAATTTCCAAACTCAATAACAAATGCAACTAATCAATTACCAAATTTGCATATTCATACACCTTGGTCACAATTGATTTGGATGAATATCCATATTCATCCAACTTAGGTTTTGGGTCGCTACAAAATGACATAATCGAAATAAGCATCAACATGGTTAACATACCCATGCATCAACATGCTCTAAGAAAACCAAATACACACACCAATTGGCTATCAAGCATTCAAGCATTTAACTAATCACTGAAAATGATTTGACATGTCCCAATCTACTACTGACTGGAGACTTGAGGGAACATAGGGGTACAAGAAATGCAAATAATGCTCACAAAAATTAAGGCTTGGGAAACTTGTCCCAAACAGGAAAATAAATAAGCATTTTTATAAATTTAAATGTAATACCAAGCAATTAAAATGACCCCACAGGTTATGCAACCTATGCATACCACGTTGGTCTAATCGATCCAGCTATGAAGACAGATAAATACAAGAGACACATCCTACTCAACATGTCAGGGGATTGGCTACAACCAATTTCTTTCCAAATAGAGCAATGATTTTCCCTAGTTTCCTTCTAGCAACAAAACAGTGATACACACCACGGTTTCCAGTGCTAAGGAATTCCATTTGATTCGATGCATACACCATTTTCCATTAGCTCTGGTTTTGACAACATTAGCCAACATCCACCAGAAAATAATTAATTGTTTCAAGAATACGGTTACAAGGACAAACATAAACATCTTACAAAATAGTGATCATACACAATAATCAATGGGATTTAACCAAGGAACAATAAGGTAAATGTCCCTCACCATGAACAACCTAGGACAAGGGTCCACCCAAAGACTCCATGCAACAACCAAGTCCCATACAATTTAGGCTTTAAGGATAAATCCCTTATACAGTCATTGTCATATAGTTAGTAAGAAACATACCACATCAAGCAACAATTTCTCGCTTGAGAAAATCATCTTGGCAGTTATAGATAGTCTCAGAGCTTCACACTCTTCAGGAGACAAACAATCTTATATTTGTACTAAAAATTCCATCATATAGTTACATGTACAAACATGATCCAGTAAAAGCTATATACATATATTAAATAAATAAGCTGAGAATGTACATAAGATTCCGACAAAGGGCCAAACTCCTATTTGGTCTCTAAATGCAAAATCTTCTTTCATAATTTCAAAAAACTCAAAAATTATATTTCTATCTAGGAAAACAATACATAAAAGATTTTAAACTTCAATTTTTTCTTAAACGGAAAATATCATAAGTTTGCTCGAAGTTCCTAGATTACTAAAACATCTTGACTTACAAAGATTAACCACATGGAAACTAAGTTAATCCATCCTTACCCATGCAAGGAAACCATACATGGTTTTCCTTTACATTGCAAATCAATGATATGAGAGCTGTAACCTCAACTACTCTATGATCTACACGAACTATTAATTAGCTCATTGGATAATACAATAAATACATTTATGTGTACACTTTCTTTTAGAAAGCAAACAAATCAACCTAAGGTTCGAGACTTGTAGCCTCAACTGTGATACTAATTTGTAACACATCCACTATCACACTAGACTAAATACACGATTTTTTTAAAATAGTAAAATATGTTTATGCTCATTAGCCACATGCATATTTCAATATGCAAATCCTATAACAAATGCATTTGAATGCATAAAATATATACAAATAATTAGTAGAAGCGCAGTAAAAACGTGTAGTAAGAACCATGACATAGGAACTTTGCACTATGGTTCTCCTAAATTATTTATGATAATAATAATTATTTTTTTTAGTGTAGGAAATTTGATATCCAATTCCTTACCCATACAACCCATTGTATTTAGCTTAATACAGCCTATGGTTTTCAAGCATAAATACCATTCATGCAAGGAACATTAACAAAGCTAAATTTAAGCTTCCACATAAACATTATGTCTATTTTGCATAACTAATTCATCCCGTGGTTTTCAAAAACCACCAAACCATCCAATACTAAGCACAATATATGAGCTTTAGCATATGGACTTTGTTTCGATACGTGGTAAGAACTTAAAACACTTCACATTCATTCCAATGCATAGAATGAACTGTGCAAATTGATCCATATCAATGGAACATAGGAAAACTAAAGTTGTGTGTGTATATATATATATATATATATATATATATATATATATATATATATATAATCCTTAAATATTGTTTCTTCAATTAAGATAAAGAATATTAATTATTCCATCATGTTTCATTAGACTTACTTCGCAGTAAAAACTGCAAGGTAAGAACTGGACTGCACAATTAATTAGCAATTTAACATAGGCCTTTGCAATAAAATTTAACTATTTGCAAATACTGATGCAACTTAAGAAAAATTAAAAAAATGAATGGGATTTCTACTTATTTATCCATTCATAGTAGTTTTCCGGCATTATACTCTTCGACATAATTTCAATAAATATTTCAATTATAAAGCAAAAAATTTAAACAGAAAACCATGGCAAATTTTTATCGCAAATTATTTTATTGAAAATTAATAACACCATTCTCATGAAATAAACTTATCTGTTGAAAACTTGAATTGGGAACTGGCTGTGTGGATTCCATGCTCTACCCATCCATAGGTAATTCTGCTCATTAATATCTCAGCATAATACCACCCCCAAGCTGCGACTTGTGCATTCACCAAACAAACTTCTCACCAATTCTCAGACTTTTCAGAATTTACACTTGGCAATCAAGAAAATTGGATTAAATACCAGTTACTCCATACAAAACAGTTACCTTAACCTCCTTGATTTCCTTTTGACTGCACAACA
This sequence comes from Larix kaempferi, assembly GCA_027924585.1. Lineage (NCBI taxonomy): Eukaryota > Viridiplantae > Streptophyta > Pinopsida > Pinales > Pinaceae > Larix > Larix kaempferi. Next base: position 654,621 of record BSBM01000588.1, read on the forward strand.
ATGAACACATCATTGCCATTTGTGCTCATAAATCCACCAAGTCAACTGCATACACAATTTGCCAGTTCACTGGAATGACCAAAGACAAAATGGACAGATTTGGAGCATAAATTTATCAACAAATTGGCTCATAGGTTCAGTGATTCCTTTCAGTTTTCATTCTAAGATAATAATTATCTCCCCTGTTCTCTCCGACATATCTAGGCATGGAAAATTCTCTCAAAATTCCATCTTCTTGTTCCCCACATAAAGAATGGACACCAATTACTTTTCCCCTACATGCATAAGTCCATACATGCAACTTGGAACCATGTGGGCTCTCCTTCTCAACCCATTTTTTTATTATATATATATATATAAACCACCCAAAATCCCACTTAATCATAATTAAATAATAATTATGATTTTAATAATATAAAGTCATTTAATGGGTTAAAGACTTAGGATAAACTATAAACTTAGAGACTTATATATTTAGTAGGGTTGTACCATGGTATCCCACCTAAGACACCTAACCCCCTTATGTCTCTAGTGAATACACAAGTCCCTGATCTTTTCAACGTACTGCCTCAGCACATCCAGTTGTGGATTTTTATTATTAATATTTACAAAGTACAAATTGTTTAGTCTTACAAGCATTCATAGTCAATATTTACATCTTGACAGCATCAGACTAGGGGTTTCAAACCATGGGTGTTATAAACATAATTCTTGACGTTAGGATTATTGTGCACTATTCACGTGCAAGGAATACCAAAGGTCATTGGTGAATATGAAGAGTCACTCAGGATTCCAAGAGACCTCTTGGGAAGTTGAACCCAAGGATCATCCTCATGTATATATTGTACATTTGTGAATGAGAAAAATTGCACTTAACACCTATCTCTTCTTGTCCTTGTGATTATTCTTCTTACATATTTGGCTCTGTGACAACCAATCATTCATTTGCACGAATGTGCACCTAACAATGAAGATAAACATAGTGAGGCCGACTAACATGTTTTTGTGGGGAACCTAAAGTTTTTTTGGGACCCTAGATCTAGACTTCACCTTTATGCACCCTTTTCTCCGACATGGTTCTTTACCAAGAGGCATTTAATTTCCCTTCCCTATCAGGTGACCCTTAAGAGAATAATGAACTATCTACCTTTGAATGTGCCTCACAATTGAATAATCTCTTTCATATAGTTAAATGTATGAAACTCAAACATCTTCAAACATTTTTATCCCAATAAACCAAGTTAAATCTCATGATTTCTTATTAGTTTTTTCAAAATTTAAAAATAACTTAAATTAATATCTACCAATTACCTGCACGAGATGCACAAATATCATTGTGAAAATTCTGTGGGATTCCTCTTTACAAACTAATATAATCGGGGATCTCTTTGTTCAAACAAACAATCATGAACATAAGTGTTGTTCGCCTAGATTGGGCACATTTCAATCAACCAACACTGTCAAAAAATCTTATAATACAGAAATGGTTGGAAGAACTTCAAAAGCTGACTATCTAGGATAAAACCATGACAAAACCATTATCTCCAATGGAACTTCCAGGATGGAGAGACTGGGTAAAATATTCCATTCCAGTAAAATTACAAGGTTTGTATGCGAGGGATGTCTGCAAATAACAAGGGCCTACATTGAATGCAATAGGCATGTACATCTCGTGCTCCTCCGAGCTCAGAAGCTACAGTTCCTAAAACGGACTCACCATTCATTAACAACTCCATAAATAATACTCAAACAAACTATGTTTAAATCTCTCTATACAGCTTCACATCTAATGGATTCAGAAATATAGGGGTTTATTCTCAGCTTGATTTGGAGTTGTATGAACTTAACATATTCAAACATTTACTCAAACATCGTACTGACATCATAAACCTGATCACATATTGAATGAATACACTTTTCTCAATTGAAGCTGAAGGCAGTTGAAATCTCATCTATCAAAATATAAATGCATCCTTCTAGACCTATATCATACCTTGGTACCGTTCGGAACAAGAGTCTAAGATTTTCATCCACTTATTGATCCTTTCCGTGGGGCAAAACTTCAGCTACATGCCAAACACCAAACGTGGCACATTTCTATTTCAACGATAAAACACATCTAAAAGTATGCGTGGCAAGACTTAGGGAATGGGTGGAGGGACGACAAATTTACGAATAGTGTCTTAGAATTAGAAACCCGCCCTTAGATTAAATTCGACATAATAATTGAAATTTGACAATAAATCATAACTTTGCAATCATGATCTAATTTTATTTAATTATATCTTAACAACTAATTTTATTTAATTATATCTTAACAACTAGAAGGAATTTGACGTCTATTAAATTTATTAAAATTTACACGAATAATATTGAAAAAACTAAAAACCAAAATTTATTATCTTTTAATAAAGTAAGGCCTTTGCATCTATACTTTGCATATTTGGCCACTTCGTCAAATCTCTTCTTTTCATCTTTGACTACAGACTGATTGCATATATATACTTTCTTTCCATGTTTGATCGGTTTGCCAATTCTTTCTTTCTTTGACAATATGTACACTAATTGAATAGGTTATATTTTATAAATTATTACAAGGTTTTTATCTATTATAATAGAAGTAATATATTGTTAATATTTTAATTTAATTGAATATATATTTGTATTTAGAACTAATATATACTTAATATTTTAATTTAATTAAATATATATTTGTATTTGTTGATATTTTAATTTAACTCAATATAGATTTGATTTTAATTTATCTTTAAGTGTATGAGTATATTTATCACTTAGTTGTAGAGAATCTAACAATAAGTTAACATGAATTTAATCATAAGTTAACAATAAGTTAATCATGCATGTGATAGGGGAATTACAAGGCTTTTTGAGTGATCCAACTCGACATTAAAAGTTTATTTAGTTTTGAAATTTTTGTTTAATATATTTGATCATCTCCTATTATATTGATCTGATGGATGTAAGTATATCTTTAGAATTTCTTGAGAATGCCCTGTATGGTTTATAAGGTTTTTTTACTCTTTTGGTATCTACAGTCGATGTTGAGAAGAACATTTATGTACTATTTGATTCTTAATCGAATATCAATAGTATGCTTTTTCTGTTGGAAAAACAAATAATTTAACATGAATTTGAAAGTTATATTTATATGTTTTATGATTGTTTGTAAATTTAAGTAAAAAATTATTTATATTTTAAGTTTATCAGAATTTGATATTTATAAAATTTAATGTAATTATATTTAAAGGGTGAAATCGCGAACCTGGGAAACACTTTTGTGACAAATGGAGTGAAAAAAATGGAGCGCGGGCGGATGATCACGTGAAAATAAGTCAACCTCAAACTCTAGGCTGAGAGTTTAAAAAACTCTAGGTCGAGAGTTTTGAGATTTCAAACTCTCGCCCAAGAGTTTAAAAAAACTCTAGGCTGAGAGTTTGAACCAATCGTTGCGCTGTATTTTTAAAAAAACTTTTGGATGAGAGTTTGAACTAAACTCTCAGTTGAGAGTTTGGAAGATATTTTTTCTCCCGAGAGTTTATGGTCAACAAACCTACAAAAATATATGGCATCTTTTCGGAACCTGCAACTTCAGCAAGTCTGAACCCCTGCAAATTCCAAATATTATTTGTCGAACTTGGTAGCAATGGATTCATCTCTGAATCTAGTTTCCAATGATATAATAATTGTTTCATTTTGACTTGAATTTCTATTTATTAATATTTTTTTTATAAACCTTATCATTTAAGAATTTTATTACTTTGAAAATCACCCGAAATGAAAATTCAATATCATAACAAAGACAACACCAAAAAATTTGAAATTTCACAGAGATCATAATTGGCTCGTCCTTTTCAAAAGGGTACTTTTAGTTTTTTCCAATAAGAGTCACATTTGAAAGAAAATTTGAATACAAAAACATGTGTCGATAATGCACCATTTTCTAAACATACGTTGTTTCGATAAATAATTAAAAATAGTTCCCCAGTCTTAAAAAACTCAAAATATGGTCCAGGATCCAGTGTAGTGTGTGTAGATTATGAGCCTACAGTTGTTTTCCCTAATATGAATAACCATCTATCAAAAAACCGTCGTCAACACAGGTCACTCATTATCCATACCTAAAATTTTCAAGTTTATGCTGTCTGTTGACAACAAATTTGTCCCACTATATGTCCATAAAAAAAATTACAAAAAATACGAGAAGAAAGCTAATTCAATTTTCTAAAACCTTTGTGTTTACTTCAAGTTGAAATTCCTAAGGGAGATATGGGTTTGAAGAGGTCGAAGTTGAAAAACATAAAATTTAGCAGTTTTGTTTGTCAAAAACAAGCCAAAATTGTTTCCCAACTTCATGTTTTCACCCTAAAACTTCATAAAAATATATTGAAAGAGGGCCCTCGCACGAAATTGAGGGACCCTTTAGATGCAAACATGCATTAGTAAAACGCACAAGTATTCAATAAAACCAAAACGCGTGAGCGTTTCGTAGAACTAGGCATAGGTGAGCTCTGAGCCTGCCATGTTAGTTAACATGTAGGATAGGATTCCATAACACGCACGCGTTATTGATCACTATAACGCGCACGCGTTATTGATCATTATAACATGCACGTGTTATGTATCACTATAACGCGTGCACATTATGGATCATTATAACACACGCATGTTATTGTAATCATCAAAACCTTATTCAATAGTTTATTTAATAGTTTCTATGGGTTAGGAGGTTAAATAGGGATTTGATGTTAGGGGCTTAGGGATTAGATATGGGGGGTGGTTAGCGGTAGGGGAAGGGGATTAGGAGAGAGAGAGAGAGAGAGATGTGTAGAAGCAAGGAAGAGAGAGAGAGAGAGAGAGAGAGAGAGAGAGAGAGAGACTAAGAGAGGGGGTTAGTAATGGTTGGGGGGGGGGGGGAAGGGAGAGAGAGAGTAGAGGGTGTTATTTGTAGGAAGTGAGAAAGAGGTATGGGATGTGTGGTTAGAGGTAGGTGGAGGTGTAGGGAAGAGAGAGAGACTGAGAGAGCCCGAGTTAGTAAGGGATAGGGAAAGGAGGCGGGAGAGATAGAGAGGAGGGGGTTTTGGGCTAGGGGGAGTAGCAGAGATATAAAAAGAGTAGGATGGTTAGGGATGGGGGAGAGGGGATTGAGAGAGAGAGAGAGAGAGAGGTGTAGAACTAGGGAAGAGAGAGTGATGATGATGATGATGATGATGATGAATCTCATGATGATGATTAATATCATGATGGTGATGATGATGATGATGAGGATTATGATGATGATGATGACAAAGATGATGAAGATGACGATGATGATGACGAAGATGAATATTATCGTGATGAAGATGATGATGATAATGATGGTGATGATAAAGAAGAGGATGATGATGATGATGATTACGATCATCCTCATCATCCTCATCATCATCATCATCCTCATCTTCACCACCATCATCTTCATATTCATCATCATCATCGTCATATTCATCATCATCTTCATCATCCTCATCACCATCATCATCATCATCATCGCCATCTCCATCATCATCATCATCATCATCTTCATCATTTTTATCATCATCGTTGTGGTCCTCATCACCATCACCTTCATCATCATCATATTCATCATCATCATGATCAGCATTGTCATCATCATCATCATAATTTGTTGGCTTGTATAACTGTTCTTGAGGTTTTCTATAAAGAACCAAGTTCTACGCAGTTCGAGGAACCAACAAAACCCCTTTTCACCGGCCCTTTCGGCAACAATCTGTGAATAGACTGACGTCTCACCCGAGGTGAAGTAATGGGGGGGATGTGGAATCAAATTTCCACAACCAGGTGATGAGTGTTTACACAAATTGACGTGCAGCGTGCTACAAGACTCGCGCTAAGAACTTTGGATTGCGCGAATTACCACCTCTTCACAGCTAGCACTTAGGATACCGCGCATCCAAGCACTGCACGATGCAGGATGGTTCTTGATAATAGGATAGCAAAACGGACGACTACGCTTCCTCTTGATACTTATGTAACCTTCTCTAGATCTTACTTAGTGTGGAAAGACGCATTCAAAAATCATAATAGACCGCTATCCTTGCGAACTCATACACTAAAACAAGCAACAATATCACTGGGAATTTCTGGTGCTGCGCTAATTGTTTCTCCGATTAATTCATGCGTTCATCTAACTGCGAAATGACTGGTGCATCCGACATTCATTAACACATTGTTGTTACTTAACATATTATTCCCATCTTTCATCCATATAGTGAATACATGTAAAATCAATAGCACACGCATTCATAAATAGAGTCTTAACCATCCACATAAGCAAATACACAGATCTAAATGCATACAATCAATCACATAACACATAATTTAACGTGGTTCACCCCCAGGATGGGAGCTATGTCCACAGGAACTGTTATATTATCTTTGGGAAGGGTACAATAGTTCCAGTCTGTGCACTCATCTGCAGACTCTCTTCTCTCTCTATAGGTCTCTGTGCATGCAGCTTGTAGAATCTTTTACAATAGCATTCTCTTCTTAACACTTAGAAGATTTTACAATGAAGATTATTCAGCTACTAGAGATTAACCCTTTCCCTTACAAAATGTTCCCTTTTATAGATCGTGCCCTAAGGTCATGTCTTTACAATCAAATGGGCCAAAACCCTAAGGTTACCCAAAACCGTCATGGTTTCTCCACTAACCAGGACTGCTAGGCTCTGATAGGGACTTCTCTGTCATGGCCATCCTTCTTCGCGTGGTCACGTTGCTTTTATCCCCCCCGTCGAGGGCATGCCGATAGGTTTCTTTCACCATTCATTCCTTGTCTTACGGCTTTATGCAACCGGTTCACATCGTGCTGCCTCTGCTCATCTGACCGACCGCTTTCCTTCCGCATCACTCTTTAATCATGGAGTATATTAACAAAAAATAGACCGCCAATGGTCTAACCGGAATGTGTACCGTTTTCCTTCCAAATTCTTCCTTGCCGGATCTTCACGGATCAGGATCTTCGCAGCGCTATCTCCCCGTAGTGATGGTACTCCGCAGCGCTGTAACTTCGCGGTGCTGACTTCCTTCCTCTGCTAATGCTACGCTGTGTTGTATCCTCACAACTCCCCAAAACTGTCTTTGCCAAAAAGTCTTCATCTTAGTTGTGCTGCAGCTCCAAAACTGCTCTTCTCAAAATTTCCTTACTTGGGCCAGGCCCAACAGGCCCCTAACACTTACATGTGGCTCATCCCCAAGCCACTCTCAACTTCTGCTTCTCCTAGCTACTCTTCCTCTTGCGGTGCTACCTTAGCAACGAATTCTTGATATGTCTCACTCATCTTTGCAACTGTTTCCTTTGTATCCTGCTCAATTTGCTTGACGGTCTCCAATACGTCAAGTGTTATGTCATCTCCAGTTTTCTCTTATATTGAGTCATGTGCGTCGTGGAGATCTGTTAGTTTTTCTTCAATCATCTGTGTTAGTTCATGGGCTTCCTCCTGCAGGGGTTGCGATTTATCTCCGGCTTCATCGTCCCTATCTATGAACATTTGAAGTTCTCTTTTCAGTTCTCTGACTTCCAGATATCTTTGAAGTTTATCTTTCGGCTATAGGGCCTTCACCTCTGCGTCAAGGGAATCTAGCGCTGCCTGCTTTGCTTTCAAAGTGGTTTGGACCTGCATCAACTCAAGGTCCTCTTGCAGCATAGTGAATACTCTTGTAGTTTCGTCCAGCAAGTCTTAACACTTTGCTACTTCGTTGGCTATGCTATCTGCGACAACTTTCACTTCTGCTTCCTTAAGTTGTTGCTGATCAAGTGGTGTCTTTGGAGGATTCTGCACTTCCAGAGTTCAATCTTTGATTTATAATCCACCTCCATGTTTGTCATTTATGCCTTAAGATCGTTGACTACTGAGCCGATCTTAAGAATAATGTCTACGAGCTTTGGCTGCTCGACACACTCTGGGTTCGTTGCACAAACTAAAGCGATAGTTTGCTCTATCCTTTTCTATTGCTCTTGTGCACTATCAAACTCCTTTCCTTTCTACACACTCTCTTCTTTCAACTGCTTGTAATTTTCTTGTAACTCATGATGGCGGCTGTTGATGACCCTATCTCGGTCATGAATTTCTTCCACAAACTATAGATGTAGGTTGTGTATTCCTTCAAGTGGAAACATCGCAATGTCGATGTCTAGATGCTCTATTCTCTGCACGCGTGGTGCTAGTTCATCGCAAGGCAAGATGACACTTAGCAGATCCAGTTTAACAATGCACGATATCGACACCATGGTCAGAGCTAAAGGTGTTTGCTTCAGCTGTGATGTTTCGGTTGATTTGTCTTCTAACTTAGATCTCTGAGCTAAGTCGCGCTAGACTTGCTCAAACTTTGTCACTATGCCTTGCAAAGCAATGAGGTTCTGCTCTAGATTTGCTTTAATATCCTCATTCTTGGTGTCTTTGACGGTCAACAGATCTCCCATATGCACGGTGACCATGGACGCGATCATGTCATAATCGTCATCATTTAACTTCGTGTCCAACTGGCCCTTTGAAGCCTTCTACTTCTTCTTATGTACTTTCTCCTGCACGGAGCTTCCGGGCTCCTTCCTCTTTCCTCACGGTGACTCTTCGACAATAGGTGTCTGAATTGGATTAATTTCTTCGGAATCACTGCCAATTATCATAGATCCTTCGACCTTCCATTCAGTTATCCATTCCTTCATGATGAGGTTGATATATGCCTCATCCATGTGATAGTTCCCTTGGAACCATTCTGGGTTTGTCTTCTGTGCCTTTGCTGAAATGTAAATGGAATGCATGTTAGCACAAAAATTTATGGTGCAAATATATTTAGATGTTACCTCTTTGGATATCCATGGTGTTTTAACAATGACCTCGCACAAATGCTCAAAATATATGTAGGAAAATTCATTCGACACGCGTTGTCTTTTTGGTATTAAATATGCCCATAGATTCGTATATCTAGGTCCTCTACAGTCATTGCTGCCAGCAATGAGGCCCACATAGTGTTTTGGGTCCTTCCATCCCACAAATGCAATCAAGACCATCAACCAGCTATAGTGCAAGTTGCTGCCGTGCATCTGCGTGTCTTGCATATCTTCTAGAAATTCATTCAACAGGTATTGACACCAGTAAAATCTTCCGCCCATCGTGGCCTTCGCCCCTAGGAGCACCGCTTTGGCTGGTACTTCAATAGGTATTTCCTTCCGCAGAATTTTACTTGCTAGCAGTTGTGTTATGAACCGTGTAGCATCATCGGCTATATCGTCCGTGATGAATATTCTCTTGCCTTTCAGGAAGCTGCGTGTTGACTTCATCTGCATGACAACCTCCTTTTCCCTATGCTTTCCTTGAAAGAATTGCTTAGGTTCCTCGCCTCGCTTGCTTAACCATGTTATGTGATGGTTCAGGTTGATGTTCTGGTCGACGTTCCTATCCAACCATAGATAGCCTTGGTGTGTGCGTGAAATGAGTGTGCGCACCACTACATTTAGTTTTGGGCTTCGATCAAAGTGCAGGATCCTTAACAGGTTGAGCAACCTTGATTCAACTACTCCAAATAACCAGTTCTGTGCGACCAACCCAGAATTTCCCTTCACTTTCTTCTTCCAGCACATATACTGATCTGGCTAAAATTGCTGGTACCTCAACTCGCCCGGCTCCTTTTTCATTTGAAGTAAGTCGTGGTCCTCGAACTTACATTCTGCGGTCTTACCCAACAGATTTTTCTCTAGTTTCACATGTTTGGATATTGGTGGAAGTGGTATCTCACACTTCGCATTCCTGAACAGCCTAACGACCGGTGACTCCTGTGCAGGCGGGGAGATATACTGAGGTGTCAGAGTAAGTGGGATTTCTTTATTGCTAAGTGACACTTCTATCAGCGTGGAGGTTATATTCTTTGGTTTTACCTTCTCCACCACTGGTTCCTTTCCTTTGGCTTGCATAGCTGTGGAATGTCGTGGCGATTGGCGTGAACCCTGTCCCTACTCTGTAACAACCTTCTTAGCAGGGGTTCTCATCAACCCTTTAATCCCTCCGTACTTAAACACCCTCACAGTCTCCTTGACTGTAAATTCTTTCTCAATAGAAGAATTTCTAGACATTCATTGGGTAATCTCTTAACAGACTCATGGGATCACTTATCGCTCACTATAAACAAATTCAAGCTATGGCTCGCAGATAAATTTTATAGTTTCAGTAACGCCCACGAGTCCAAAGACAGTGGTATTTATAGGCGCAGTTAGGCTCATTCATGCCCATCAATGGTTAGAAAAGCATTAAGTGGCATATCTGTTGGCCAAACCTACTGAGAATTCGGGTCCTTTCCTTCATTAATTCCTTCAGAACGGTTATTTCTGCGTTAAATGGTCAAGCGGTCATCGGCAAAAGCACTGTATAACGGCTAGTTTTCCGACTGACATTGTAACGGCTAGTTTCTTGGAGTGTTGCGTCATCGCTACTTCGGTGCAGTTACTTCGCGGTTCCTTGCTTCTTGGTTCTGAACTTTGCATGTTCTCTGCTTCATTGGATTTGTGTAGCTACATTTTGAGCTTCGTACTGCGCGCTTCTTCTTTTCTTTTCCTTTTTCGTTCTCTTTTTCTCTCTTTTTTTTTTTTTACTTTGCAGCTTCATTCTACTAAGGGTTCTATGCAGTAGGGCTATCCTGATAGGGTTTTAGCCTACTTCCATTGACCAATCCAGGTATATTGTCTCCAGCTAACATGGCTAACTGAACTGCACCACTGTTAGTAACATGCACAACAGTATATGGGCCAAGCCAATGCATGATGTAGAGGCATCGGAGCATAGGCAGATCAGTCAAAGTTGATTGACATGAGTAGACTGACTAGAGGGAGTGCCAACAACCATTGGTGCGAATGAGCAGGTTGGATTTCGAAGTCAATAAGTCGAGTGGAAGATTGTCGAGGTGCTTCGACAGGAGGAAAGAGGTTGAGAGTTGACATGTCAATGGTCGACAGATGACTATCAACAATCGTCATGTGAATGTGTATAGGAAAGAAGTTGTTGCGGAGTCATAGTAACATCAACATGTTGTCGGACCACGACATTGACAGGGTTGGCATGAGCCAAGTGAGGAGGACGGGATGGAATGGCGAAGCCTAAGCACAGAGTGAAGCCAACAGGTGGGTTGAAGATGACAGAGGACATTGTGGCCGACACAATGGATTACTGTAGCCTATCAGAAGGATGCGTAGAAAGTCAAGGAGAGTACTTGGCAATAGTTCGAGGTTTCTAAGGAAGTTAATAGCAGTTATTGCAGGTGTTTGAATACTTGACAGATGTCGCCATAGGTGGAGGCTATGCAGCATGACAGGGGGCGCTGACAATTGTAGGTCTGCTGGATCACGGAAGGATCAACTGACAGAGGATGCATGTCTCGGGGATCGGAGTGATCTCGGGAATAGCAGCAGCAGAGTAGAAGGCGAAGGGCTTGGATTAGTGGAGGCAGAGTCACTCACGCAGGGAGTGAAGATCAATTGGAAAAACTGGAGAGAGCAGAGCTCAGAGAAGGTTTGTAGATTAGATAGGAAAGTCAAACATCTATAGATAACAGAGATCGAATCCATAGCTCAGCGAGCGCATGCATTTCAGAGAGGCCGTGAGAGGGTGAAGGTCAAGATAGAGACACAACACATTTTACTTCTGTATTGTAAAGGTTGGGGCCAACTTAGATTATGTGTTCACAAGTATTTCAATTCCACATTATAACACTATATTGATTAGAAGTAATATAAGCCAACTTCATGGCATCCTGTTTTACACCACGTTTTGTGTAAGCGTCGTGTGTATGTGTTGAATCGTTAAGCAAGAACCTTTGTCGATAAGGCACCTTGTGTCAGTTGTCATCAGAGCTCGAAAGTAAGTCTGGTTGAGTTGAAGCAGTTGAATCCGTTGAGCGGAAGAGTCTGCGAGAGTGTTTACAGCTCCAGATGTGGTTGGGTAGAGTTGTGCACGACTGTGAAAGTATGGTTGCGATTGGATGAGTGGGAGTTTCAGCAGAGGTTGAAAATGGCTCATAGAGGTGTTAATGTCTGAGGACGAAGAGCGCGTGGCGCAGCAGTCACAATTGATCATGAGATGTTCGACGAGTGCATCCGAACAATGCGAACTTTGACAAATGAAGTCGCATTGATCAAAGAAAATCAAAGGCATGGTTGTATTCCTGATGCGCTAGATCACAACAACGAGGAATTCAAAGAAGTGGAAGCACAGGAAGCCGTAGAAAAAGAACCAGAGGACAAACTGATCAAAATTCTGACAGATATGAGGGGTCGGACCAAGATAGATGTACGCACCTACTCGATAAGTCTGGGTCCAGAATATTTGATCGATTGGTTCAGAGAAATGGAGAAATACTTCGACATAGAGCAGATCGAGGATCCTAAGCGGGTTAACACTGCATGTCTGAGGTTGAAGGGTCATGCCTCATTGTGGTGGGACAATGTACAGGCTAACAGAGTCAAGAAGGGAAAGGAGAAAATCAAGTCTTGGGATAGGATGGTCGCCAAGCTGAAAGGAAAGTTCTTTCCGAACAACTATGTAATTTCCTTGTTCAAGAAGTTGCAAAACTTTCGACAAAAAGATATGATCGTGAAGGAGTACACAGAAGAGTTCTATAGGTTGTCGATAAGGTCAGGCCAAACTGATGAAGGTGAAGAAGTAGTCACTAGGTATGTGAACAGCTTGAAATATGCCATTCAGGATTAATTGAGCATGTCAAGATTCAGAGCAGTGGGTGAAGCCTATCAGTTAGCTCTGAAGGCAGAAGAGAAACAGTCCAGGAAATACGTAGTGACCAGAGGTAGGACAACTAGTCGGAGTGTAAGGACCATTTCTGCGAAAGGCCAAAGTAGTGGTCACAGGAAGTAAAATGTCGAAGATAGTTGACATGCGGAAGCGACATCGATAAGGGAGAAAGCGCAAGAAAATCGACACAACGGTCAAGGAACACATGGTCGAGGTGCATATGGTCGAAGTGGTCCATCCAACAAAAGAGGGGCTGACAGACCAGCCATAATATGTTATAAGTGTCGTGGAGCAGGACACAAGGCATATGAATTCCAAAAGAACCTACATGCTGCAGAGGAGTCGAAGCCTAGACATCGAAGAGAAGAGGGACTTGACGAGAGGAAAGAATCGACATCCGACAGCAATGAGGATGAAAGGAGGAAGAATCGAAACCCGACGGTCAGGCAAACATTAGTTTAGGAAGACCAACGTAACAAGAAAGAGCCGACACAGCGAAACGAGATCTTTTGAACCAAGGTGCGAATCGACGAATGGAGTTGCAAGACCATAGTTGATGGTGGAAGCACTGAGACTCTCGTGTCGATAGAGGTCATCGACAGGATCAAGTTTAAGTGTCGAGAACATCCACATCCTTACAAGGTCTCATGGTTGCAGAAAGGACACCATGTGAAAGTGACCAGACAGTGCCTGATTAACTTCAAGGTCGGGAAGTTAGAAGACAACGTACTGTGCGACGTAATCCCAATGGAGGTGTGCCATCTATTGTTAGGAAGACCATGGAAATATGATCGGAAAATGATCTATGATGGTCGATCCAACACTGTCACAGCATGGAAGAATGGCGTGTAGAGGACTCTTAAGCCGAAATCGGAGGAGCAAGTTGATGGTAAGCAGGGTGAGAGCAACTTTTGGGAGAAACATGTGTTGATTTGATGTGTTCAGCGAAATAATTCCTCACGGAGGAGGAAAAGCATTTGGGGTGTTATGCTATCATTCCGAAGGGACCATGTGTCTAGAAGGCGAAAATGAAGGAGAAAATTCCGGTCGAAGTCGGAAAGATGCTTGACGAGTTTCAAAGCTTAGTAGTTGATGAGAGACCAACAGGATTACCACCAACAAGGAGCATATCCCATCAGATCGACTTGATTCCAGGTTCGAGTATGCCAAACAAAGCATTGTTAGAAAAACAGGATCACAGAGCAATAACAATAAATAGAAATGCAAATATAATCACACATACAGATTATAAGAGAGACACAGATATATCGTGGTTCACCCAACTTGGGCTACATCCACACTGAATTTTCCAGTCCTTATTATTATTACTGTCCAGCAAAGTGAAGGGATACAACCTGCAGCAAAGCCGCCGCACTTCCTCCTCACTGTCTCACAGTATCTCTTCACATATCTCAGATATTTACAATGCATAAAACCTAATACATCATTCACCCTAGCCGTGCTACAATGTATTTCTTTTATAAGGGAAATACAATGGGAAAATACCACAGGTTACCCAAAACCATGGGCCCGAATACTGGTGGTGAAAACAACCCCAAAAATGTTTCAGTTTCCCCCGAACCCCTGTAACTTGGGGGCGTTTCCCCCAAACCCCCTTTTTTGGGGGCCTGCTGGCCCCCGCACCCGCCAGCTGGGGGTGTGGACACTCCCCCAGAATCCCTTAGGGTCGTGCCGGGATCATAACCAAACATGGGGTATGGACACGGCTGAATAATAATATCTCTGAATCTGGAGATCAGAATCCACAACCAACAAGCACCGCATAGGATGAGTCCAAAAGAAGTTCAGGAGCTCAATCGACATGTCCAGGAGTTGTTGGACATAGGGTTGATCAAGGAGAGTCTGAGTCCATGCATGGTACCAGTAGTATTAGCACTGAAGAAAGGTGGAGAATGGAGGATGTGTACAGAATCCAGAGCTATCAACAAAATCACGATCAAGTATCAGTTTCTACTACTGGGGATGGACAACTTGATGGATTGTTTGAGTGGAGCAAAGTACTTCATGAAGATAGACCTAAAGAGCAGTTATCACTAGATTCGGGTTAGATAAGGAGACGAATAGAAAATAACATTCAAGACGAAGGAAGGGTTGTATGAGTGGTTGGTCATGCCATTTGGATTGACTAATGCACCCAGTACATTCATGAGATTGATGAATGATGTACTGAAACCATTCTTGCGAAATTTTGTCATGTCTATCTAGATGACATTTTGATTTTCAGTCGAACCAAGACAGAACACTTGGAGCACATTCGACGGGTATTGTAGAAGTTGCAGGAATAGAAGCTAATGGTGAACCTGCAAAAGTGTTTCTTCATGAAGGAAGAACTGGTATACTTGGGATTTGTAATCTCCAATAAAGGGTTAGTGATGGACCCAGAAAAGGTGAAGGAGATATTGGATTGGATTGAACCAACAAGCGCGATTGGAGTGAGGAGTTTCCATGGACTTGCCACTTTCTACAGGAAGTTCATCAGGGGATTCAGTTGGATTTGTGCACCATTGACAGAGTGCATGTTGAAAGGGGAGTTCAAGTGGATGGAAGCTACCTAGAGAGCTTTCGACAAGTTGGAGGAAAAGGTCACTAAGAGCCCAGTGTTGGTGCTCCCCTATTTTGACAAATTTTTCCAGGTCGATTGCGACGCGAGTGGAATAGCAATTGGAACAATGTTGAGCCAGGAGGGACGACCAATTGCATTCTTCAGTGAAAAAATGGATGATGTGAAGCGAAAGAATTCGATCTATGACCAGGAATTTTATGCTATTGTCCAAGTGTTGAAGAAGTGGAGGCATTATTTGTTTCCCAAGGAATTTGTGTTGTACACATATCACCAAGCACTGAGGTATCTAAATACTTAGTCAAAGTTGAACCAGCGGCACATGAAATGGGTTGAGTTCCTATAGGGATATACATTCATGTTGCGACATAGGTCGGGCAAGTTGAACAAGGTTTCTGATGCGCTGAGTAGAAGAGTTACATTGCTGAACATGATGACAGTTCAGGCAACAGGAATAGAGTCGGTGAAGACAGAGTATACGACCGATGAGGATTTTGCGAAAGCATGGGAAGCTTGTCGTGAACCATGGAGTGTCGATAGGACTCCATACTTGGATTATTTTATCCAAGAGGGATACCTATTCAAGGGATGACATTTGTGTATTCCTAGAGGATCCATGCGAGAAAACCTAATTCGAGAGTTGCATAGCAACATATTAGCGGGTCATTTTGGCATCGACAAGACTAAGGCATTAATCGAAGAAAAGTATTATTGGCGGGGGATGGCGACAGATGTCGGAAAGTGGGTTCAACATTGTAGAGTTTGCTAGTTGGAAAAAGGGAGAAGTCAGAAAACGGGGTTGTATACACCGTTGCTGGTACCAAATACCCCATGGGAGAACCTCAGCATGGATTTTGTGCTAGGATTGTCGAAGACGCAGCAAGGAAGCGACTCAATATTTTTTGTAATAGACAGGTTTTCAAAAATGGCAAATTTTATTCCATGTCGGAAGACAAGTGACGCCACAAGCATTGTTGTAGTATTATTCAAAGAAGTAGTCAGATTGCATGGGTTGCCGAAGAATATCACATCGGATAGAGATACCAATTTTATGGAGCATTTCTGGAGAACCCTATGGAAGAAACTGGACACAAGGTTGCAGTTTAGCTTGGCATATCATCTGCAGATAGACGGACAAATTGAGGTGGTAAGCAAAAGTTTGGGAAACCTTTTGATATGTTTGACGACCGACAGACCCAAGCAGTGGGAGAACATGTTTGCACAAGAATATTTTGCATATAACAATTCTGTGAATCAGTCGACAGGTTTGAGCCCATTCCAGATTGTTCAAGGAAGAATCCCACATGAAGTGGTGGATTTGGTCGAGTTACTGACAGAACCAGGAAAAGCGCGGATGCAGAATCATTGGAAAAGCATATGAAATAAGTGCATGAAGATGTGCGAAAGCGCATAGAAAAGAGCAACGCGCCATACAAGTTGAGAGCTGACAGGAAAAAGAGACTACAGTCATTCAACAAAGGATACTTGGTCTATGCACATTTGTAGAAGGAAATATTTTCGACAGGAACGTATAACAAGCTGAAGTTGAAGAGGATTGGACCATGTATGATTCTGAAGAAAATTTCGGACAACGCTTATGTGTTGGAGCTGCCGAATTACTTGAGCATTTCACCAACGTTCAATGTCTTAGATATCTACAAGTTCGAAGACGGTTCAAGCAGTGGAAGTGCAAAAGTGTCGAACATCGACTGGACAACGCAGATTCCAGATTGGCACAAGGAGGAGATCACAGATGTAATAGAGGAATGCGAAGTCGATCGTATGCGCAGTTCGCAAAGGAAGGAATACTTGGTGCGATGGAAGGATGATGAGTTGCAGGAGGTGACATGGATTTTCGAAGAAGAGTTCAGGAGACTAACGGAGCAGTCAAGTTCTTTTTCAACTAGGGAGTCTGATGCATGGGCATCAGAGCCTAGGCAGATCAGTCGAAGTTGATTGACATGAGGAGACCGACCATATGGAGGGCCGACGACCACTGGTGCGGATGAGCAGGTTGGCTGTCGAAGTCAACAAGTCAAGTAGAATATTTTCAAAGTGCGTTGATAGGAGGAAAGAAGTCGAGAGTCGACATGTCAATGGTCGACAGACGGAAGTCAACAGTCGTCATGCGAATGTCTACAAGCAACAAGTTGTCACGGAGTCGCAGTAAGGTCGACATGTTGTCAGACCGTGACATCGACAGTTTGGGCATGAGCCAAGTGAGGAGGAAGGGATGGAATGGTGAAGCCTAAGTATAGATTGAAGCCGATAGGTGGGTCGAAGATGACAGAGGACAGTATGGCTGACATGACGGATTATTGTATCCTGTCAAAAGGACACATGGAAAGTTAAGGAGAGTACTTGGAAACAGTTCAGGGTTGCTAAGGAAGTTAATATCAGTTATTGCAGGTGGTTGAAGACCTGACAGATGTCACCAAAGGTGGAGGCTGTGTAGCATGATAGGAGGCACTTACAGTTGAAGGTCTCCTGGATCATGGAAGGATCGGCTGACAAAGGATGTGTGTCTCGGGGATCAGAGTGATCTCAGGAACAACAACAGCAGAGTAGAAGGTGGAGGGCTTGGATCAGGGGAGGCAGAGTCACTCATGCAGGGAGTGAATTTCAGTTGCAAAAACTGGAGAGAGCGGAGCTCATAGAAGGTTTGTAGATTGGATAGGAAGGTCACACATCTACAAACAACAGAGATTGGATCCATAGCTCAGTGAGCGCATGCATTCCGCAGAGACCGTGAGAGGGTGAAGGTCGACATAGAGACACAACACATTTTACTTATGTATTGTAAAGGATGAGGCCAACTTAGATTAGGTGTTCACAAGTATTTTAATTACGCATTGTAACACTGTATTGATTAGAAGTAATATAAGCCAACTTCATGGCATCCTGTTTTACACCAAGTTCTGTGTAAGCATCGTGTGTATGTGTCGAATCGTTAAGCAAGAACCTTTGTTGATAAGGATCCTTGCATTAATGCATCTTAAAATTGCCAGAAAATTTCATAAACTTGCTATCATACAGGAGGACTAGGTTACCTACCTGAAAGGACTTGTTTTTGATATGACGATCATGCCATGCTTTTTCTCTTTCTTTCTGCAGTTGCTGGTGAAAGCCTGCGATGAAGCGATCTTCCTCCAACCCATCCAAGTGTAGAAGCCTTTATTCTAGTGCCTCTTGATCTTCCATGCCTGTAAATGCAACTATTCTCAAGTTGGGTACAATATACTCCATAGGAATCACTACTTCCTGTCCATAGGCCAACCTAAAAGGTGTATGGCTAGTCAATTTATTGCAAGTAGTCCTGTACGCCCATAATACAGCTAGAATGCGCAGATCCCAGTCATCCCTGTTGACATTCCATACCTTTGTCAGTGCATTCTCCAATACTTTGTTGAAAGCCTCAGCAGTTCCATTTGCTTGAGGATGGTACGGTGTACTCCTCTGATGGTAAATGTGAAACTCTTTAGTTAGGGCCTCAATAGTTTTGTTCAAAAAATGGGTCCCTTAATCGCTCATCAATATCTTCGAGCATCCAAACCTAGTAAGGATGTTCTAAAAAATGAACTGCGCGGCAGTAATTGTGCTACAATCCTTCACTGGCTTAGTTTCTGCCCATCTGGTGAGATAATCAGTCACGGTGATAATGTATCTTGCACTAGTCCTTTTTCCCAGTGGGTTAATGGGTCCCACGACATCAAAAGCCCATTTCTTGAATGCCTGAAGTGTCAACTGTGGGTTCAGTGGCATTTCATCTCTTCACGATGGCCTTCCTATCCTCTAACAGACATCATAGTTCTGGCAATGTTCTTTTGAGTCCTTATGGATTGTAGGCCACCATAGCCCTGCTCTCAATATCTTCTGTGCAATGGCTCTTCCTGCATAGTGACCTCCCGATACACTTGACTGTGCATCAGCCAATATGAATGGCTTCTCATTCTCCAACACACATCTGCGGAACACTTCATCCGGTCCCAAATTATATAATTGACCTGTGATTATGGTGAAGTCTGCTGCTTTGACTACCAGTTGTTTCTTCTGTTGCGTAGTGAACTTTGTGGGTGCTAATCCTGTAGTCAAGAAATCGACAATGTCTTTATAATATTCATCTATGATCTATAGAGAAAATAACTGCGTGTCAGGTTGATTATCTTCAAGATTGGTGGGTTCCTCATCTGACTCAATCCTTGAGAGATGGCCAAGTCCTAAGTTTAGTCTGCCTGGTTTAACCACAATTTCAAAATCATATTCTTGGAAGAGCAACAACCATCTGCAGATTCTCCCCCCTAACACTGGCTTATTGACCAAGTATTGCAAAGCTGAGTGGTTAGTGTACATGGAAAAGTGCGCACCTAGTAAATAGTGCCTGAATTTCTATAGTGCGTAGACCATAGCTAGACCCTCTCTTTCAGTGGTCGTGTAGTTATTTTTCAGCTGAAGATAGCTTCCTGCTCGAGAATGCAATGGGGTGATCAATACCCCCTTTACCTGGTTGAGTGAGCATAATGCCCAACGCTATAGATGAAGCATCAACATGCACATGGAATGACTTATCACAATATGGAAAAACTAGGATCAACGTAGTTACCATTTTCTCCTTTAGCGTGTCCAATCCCTTCTCACATTCTGCGTTCCATATGAACTGCGCTTCTTTCTTCAACAGTTTCTTCATCGGCGTGGTTATCTACACATAACCCTTGATTAATTTTCTATAGTAACCTGTATGCCCCAGTGTTGTGCAAAGCTGCTTCACTGAGTTTGGTGCAAGTAAATTCACAATCACTGCGATCTTCGCAGGAACAACCATTAGGCCTTCTCTGCACACAATGTGTCCTAGAAGAATACCATAAGGAACACAGAAAATACATTTCTTTAAGTTCAATGAAATTTGATGTTGTTTTCACTTAGCTAACATCATTCTCAGATTCTCAAAATGGTTCTTCAGCAAACCAAAGACAGCCCAATCATCAAAATAAACCTCTAAGAACTTATGGATAAAGTCCTTAAATGAAGCCACAACAACTCTGGAAAATATGGCTCGTGCATTCTTCAATCCAAAGGGCATAACTGTATAATGTTAGGAGCCCCATTCAGTAGCAAATGTTGTCTTGTGTCTATCTCCTGGATCAATCCCGATCTGATGATATCTGGAGAATCCATCAGTGAATGAGTAGGCCTCATTTCCTCCCACATTGTCTAATACTTCATCTGTAAACGGAGTAGGAAATGGGTCATGCAACGAAGCATCATTCATCTTCCTTAGATCTACGCAGATTCTTATTTCACCTATAGTCTTTTTATGTTGGATAACCATCGGGCTTATCCATTCTGACTCTTCGATGGGCTTAATGATTCATGCATCAAGCATCTTACCAATTTATGCCTTAACTCTTTCTTTATATCTAGTATTCAGTTTATAGGGCCTTTGCTTTACAGGCTTCATGCCTGGATTGAGAGGTATTTTCATAAATCCCAAGTCACCCATAATGCCTTTCATTTTGGCAAACTTTATCGGAAACAAATCTTGATATTCATGTAGAAGGTTTGCGATCTGCGTGATCGTCACATCATCCCAGTGGTCTCCAATGGATGCAAACTTCGGCTCTTCACTTGTGCCAATGTTCACTTTTCTTCTCTTAACATGCCCACTCATATTTGGAATTTCAAGTGGAGGCCCCTCTACATCACGCTCCCTCTGACTCAGGTATGTGGATGTTGCATGGATCCTCCTCATCGCTCTCTTCTTATTCTTCTTCATTTTTAGCGAGATTATAACACTCAAGGGCATGTTCTATCGTTCTTTCCCATTCTGGGTGTAGGTTCATAGGTACTTTGACATCTTCAAATATATTTTCTTTGATTTCCTCTAATGCCTCATTTATATTTGGGCATTCCTCTTTGAATATCCTTTCCTTGATAACTTGCAGAGCTCCATTTATGCTCAGGATTTCATCTTCAAAGCTAAAAGTTCTTTGGAAGTTCACAGTCAACATAGACCAATCTGTAGTTCATCTGCGCAACTCCATTTTTGTATACCAATCCTCTGGAATCTTCTCTAGTGTATGCACAAACAGCTGAACCCATTCTGTCTATGGTCTCTTTGCCCATGCTTGTGAACAAGTTCCAATGTGATCCCTCAGATCCGTCTATCCATTATACATTTCAAATGTCAGTGCAACTTTCTTTGTGAATCAGATTTGCATCATATGTCTGGACTGATCCCATGTGGTCAATGTCTGCTTATGCACAGCCCACCATCTGGTAGGTGTAGCACGCAGTGTTATATCTAATGCTGGTATGCGATGTTTAGCTGCAAATGATACAGTATATTCTTGAATAAATAAATAAACATTAGTTGAACCATCATAAGTGGGGATTGGACTTACCTTGGTTCCAATTTAGCGCAATGACTTTCTGATCTGTGCGCATCTTCTTGCAGATACTTCTTGCATACGGCTTTGCCAATTCTCCAGTATTGCATTAGAGTCTAAGATGCAAGAATTGCCACATCACCAACTAACTGCTCTATCCTTAGTAGGATTAATGTAGTCATCTTGATTCGCAGTCATCTTGTAAATGTGATCAGGGTCTTGTTCTCTAGATTCCTCCTAAATCAGCTCGCTGTATCTTTCTCCTTGTGAAGGGTCCAATGGTGCGATGACCTTGATATCCTGCCCTTCAAAGATCATCTTCTTAGTCTTTAGTTTTATGATGGCGAGGTTATCCATTGCCCAGTCTATACCCAATAGTGATGGATAAGGCTGACTATCATCCACAATTTCAATAACCTCGAAGTCTGCATGACTTCGCACTCCATCGATGTCGACAATAATATTGGCTAATCTCCCAAAAGGTATGACTTTCTGCTGGTTGACCAATCTCAACTGTATGGGTGACCATGACAACTTTGGTCTCCCCATTTGTTGCCATGTCTATTTAGTTAAGACATTTACTTTTGACCATAAGTCTAGGATTATCTCATCCATCTCATAATATCCTATCTACACACTGAGTCTCATTTCTCTACCCGTTCTTTTATGGATCTTGATGTGATGAACTGCGCTCTGGGTAGTATCCTTCTCACTGCGTGGTTCATATTGGTTTAACAATTTTTCCAATTCCACTACAGCGTCTGCGCTCTTCAATAATTTCATGCAGCTCCATAGGAACTATGCAACAGAAGTGTCTGTGTCTGTTGCAGTGAACGCTTTGTCATACGCGGCTGGCATATCTTCCATATGCATTGTTTCACTTCGCAACGGGATTCTTGGTGACATAGGTGCTGGCTCTTTAAATATGTCCCGTACTTCTTCAAAGACTTCTTTGCTCTTCTCCAGGTTGAAGGCAGGTGTTTTCCCATAAGCTTTTCTTATCTAGACCGCTTCAGTAGGGGTCTTCTTAGTTTCAAAGTCTCCTCAAGTCGAAGCTTCTGCTTGACTGTCTCTTCTTTTTGTAGTGCCACTTCGCATCACAACATTAATACTTGGATCTGCATTCCTTTTCTCTGTTGCGATCAACTGAATGTTCGAGTTAGGTACATCTTCCTTTCTTTTCTGCATTTCTGCTGCTAACACTGGGCATGACTCAATGACATGGTCAAAATATTTGCAATAATTACAGGTAGTACACAGATTAGTACAATCTTTGGATAAGTGACCTGGTTCGCCATAGTTATAACAAATCATCTGGCCTCTTCCTCTTATTTTTCCTGGGCTAGTATTTCTTCCTCTACCGCGGAATCCTCCATGGCCTCTATATGTGCCTTGATCATACTGCGCGTTATCCTTGTTTTGCATTGTTTCTTCTTGGACTCTATATACTCAACCACCATGCATATGCTCTAGATCTTGCTTTCTTTCCATCATGAGATGATATGCTTTATAGTTGGAATCATCATGTCCAACTGACTTACAGAAGTTGCAGTATAAATTCTTAGGTGTTCGTACATACTTCTGAATCAAGTAACAGTCTTCTGGCTAGTGTCCTTTAGTTCTACAGATCTCACACCATGGCGCTTGATTCTGATTTAGTGGATTTAGTGCTCCACTGTTAAGGTATTCTTGAAAGAAAGGATAATGCTCTCTGGTGTGTCCTTCTCCTCGGCATCCTGTACACCAGACTTCTTATATTTGTTCTTTCCCCTTCTTCATGTCCTACAACTATAATGTCAAGGTAGATATTTGGGTCTGGATCTGAGACATTCCAGTGCTAGTCTCCCCTATAGGTGAAGATTCTAATTTCATCGCGATCTCCAAGGCTTCTGCCTGCGAAGCCACTTTCTGCTGCATCAACGACAGTCTGATATGGGGAAACAACATGGCTATGAACCACTCTTGGTGCTGTTGCGGTGCTATGACAAAACTGACCTGGTCTAGCAATGTTTTAAAATTCTGGTCGAATTCCCAGACTGTCTCATTAGGTTTTTGCTTAATTTCCTTTAATTCTGTTATACATTGGGATTCTGACTTTTGTTTCTTGAAATCGCTCAATATTGCAGCCTTAATCTCCACTAAGGTTCTATTATGTCCCTGAGAATACTTCATGAACCAGTTCAATGTTCTATCTCTGAATGTCGTGACGAGTTGCGCTTGCTTCATAGCATTGTCCTGAACTTGCTTAACACTCCATACAGATTCACATAGAAACCAATGTTGCTCAGGGTCTTCTAGACCCGTACCTTTGAATATCGGCAGCTTAATATCGTCGGTCATCCTTCTTCTAGGTGGTATAGTAGTATTATGTGTAGTGGTCTGAGTGGTGTTAGGGATGTTACTGTGTGGAATGTTCTGAATTGGAATATTCTGAGTTGGGATGGTCTGAGTCGGGATGGTCTGAGTACTCACTCCCACGATGTTACTGGTATTGATGCTTTGAGTATTAGGAATATTAACTTAACAACTGGAGGGTTTTGAACTGGTGGGTTCTGAGCAATAGGAGGCGTGATGTTCGCAACCGGTGGGTTCTGCAGAGTAATAGGATGATAGGTGGCTGATGGAGGTGCGGTTTGGCTATCAAGCTCAGCTTCTAATTCAATATCTACGGGTATTCCATGTTCACTGGAAGTCTTCTTAATAGTATACTTATATCTCTTTCCACTTCTCAAATTGTGTGTATCTTCATCAGAATCACTATATATGCTATTGACCATCACATATTCAAAATATTCTAGGAATTTTACTGCATTCTTAAAATGCCTTTCTCAGCTAAAAGCATTTTGATATATAAACTTAGATTGTTTAGGTACTTACCTATGAAACCTTTGAAAAATTATGCTTCTGTTGTGCTGTAAGACTTTAGGGTGTCCACAACAAACTCTGTCACGAAGCCTTCTAGTATGTTGTCAATCCAAAAGTCAACTGCTTGCGAGAGTGGACTATCTATTTATTTAAGCCTCTGAATGACCTCTGGGGTCCACTCGGTAGGTACTGCTGGTTGGAAACAGTTATTTCTCTCCATGAGTCTCGATATCCACTTTGTAAGTCATTTCCAAAAGGTGCCCAGAAAATTTCATGAATATCCTTCCACAGGTATTTATTTAAGCAATCTACATCAGAGAGATGCGGATGTCTATTCTCTTTTTTGGAAAAATATCTTTCCATCTTGTCGCACCAGGCCCATATTTCTTTCTTGTCTAGATGCCAATTTTCAGTGCCGGTACTCATCACCAGTTCAAGCATGGAAACAGAACCATTTGTTGGCTTGTATAACTGTTCTTGAGGTTTTCTATAAAGACCGAGGTCCTGCGCGGTTCAAGGAACCAACAAAACCCCTTTTCACCAGCCCTTTCGGAACAACCTGCAAGCAGACTAAGGTCTCACCTGAGGCAAAGTAATGGGGGGGGTTGCGGAATCACGTTTCCACAACCAGGTGATGAGTGTTTACACAAATTGACGCGCAACGATCTATAGGAGTTGTGCTACGAACTGTGGCCTGCGCGAAGTACCACCTCTTCACGGCTAGCACTTAGGCTATTGTGCATCAAAGGATTGCGCGATGTAGGATGGTTCTTGATAATAGGATAGCACAATGGACGACTGTGCTTCCTCTCGATACTTATGCAACCTTCTCTAGATCTTACTTAGTGTGGAAAGACGCATTCAACAAGCATAATAGACTATTATCCTTGCGAAATCATACACTAAAACAAGCAACAATATCACTGCGCACTTCTGGTGTTGCGCTAAGTGTTTCTCTGATTAATTCATGCATTCATATAACTGCAAAATATTGCTGCATTCGAGATTCATTCACACATTATTATTACTTAACATATTATTCCCATATTTCATCCATATGGTGAATACATATAAAATCAATAACACATGCATTCATAAACAAAGTCTTAACCATCCATATAAGCAAATACACAGATTTAAATGCATACAATCAATCACATAACACAAAATTTAACGTGGTTCACCCCTAGGATGGGAGATACATCCACAGGAACTATTGTTATATTATCTTTGGGAAGGGTACAATAGTTCCAGTCTACGCTCTCAGTTGCAGACTCTCTTCTAACTCTGTAGGTCTCTGCGCACTCAGCTTGCAGAGCCTTTTACAATAGCATTCTCTTCTTAACACTTAGAATATTTTACAATGAATATTATTCAGCTACTAGAGATTAATCCTTTCCCTTACAAAATGTGCCCTTTTATAGATCGTGCCCTTAGGTCACGTATTTACAATCAAGTGGGCCAAAACCCTAAGGTTACCCAAAACTATCATGGTTTGTCTGCTAGCCAAGATTGTTAGGCTCTGATAGCAACCTCTCCATCGTGGCCATCCTTCTGTGCGTGGCCACGTCGCTTTCAGCCCCCCTGCGGAGTGCATGCCGATAGGTCAGTTTAACCATGTCGTTCCTTCTCTAACGTCTTTATGCGGACGGTTCACATCGTGCCACCTTTGCTCATGTGACCAGTCGCTTTCCTTCTGCATCACTCCTTACCTTCCTGCTGGTAATCATGGAGTATATTAACCAAAAATAGACCTCCAATGGTCTAACCAGAATGTGTACCATTTTCCTTCCAAATTCCACCTTGCAGATCTTCACGGATGGGGATCTTCGCAGCACTATCTCTCCACAGCGCTGTAACTTCAAGGTGCTAACTTCCTTCCTCTGCCAATGTTGCGTTGCACTGTATCATCGCAGCTCCCAAAAACTATCTTTTCCAAAAAGTCTTCATCTTAGTTGCGCTGAAGCTCCAAAACTGTTCTTTTCAAAATTGCATTACTTGGGCTAGGCCCAACATCATCATCATCATTATCATCATCTTCGTCATCATCATCATTATCTTCATCATCATCATCATCATCATCATCATCATCATCATCATCATCATCATCATCATCACCATATTCATCATCATCATCATCTTCACGATGATATTCATCAGCGTCATCATCTTCATCATCTCCATTAGCATCATCTTCATCTTCATCATCTTCATCATCATCATATTCATCGTCTTCATCATCATCATCATCCTCATCACCATCATCATCATCATCGTCGTCGTCGTCATCGTCGTCGTCGTTGTCGTCGTCGTCGTCGTCATCATCATCATCATCATCATCATGGTGATGAAAACCACAACAATGATGATGAAGATGATGATGAGGAGGAGGAGGAGGAGGAGGAAGATGGAGATGACGATGATGATGATGAAGATGGTGATGAGGATGTTGTTGATGATGAAGATGATGATCATGATGATGAAGATGAAGATGGTGGTGATGAATATGAGGATGATGATGATGGTGAGGATGATTATGATGATGATGATGATGATGATGAAGATGATGATGATGATCATCAGCATCATCATCATCATCATCATCATCCTCTTCTTTATCATCATCACCATCGTCATCATCATCATCATCAACATCATCATCATCTTCATAACCATCATCTTCATCTCCATCGTCATCATCGTCATCTTCATCATCATCTTCATCATCATCCTCATCCTCATCACCATCTTCAACATCATCATCGTCATCTCCATCTTCCTCATCATCATCATCATCATCATCATCTTCATCATCATCATTGTGGTCATCATCACCATCATCATCATCATCATCATCCTCTTCTTTATCATCATCACCATCATCATCATCATCATCATCATCTTCATAACCATCATCTTCATCTCCATCGTCATCATCGTCATCTTCATCATCATCTTCATCATCATCCTCATCCTCGTCACCATCTTCAACATCATCATCGTCATCTCCATCTTCCTCATCATCATCATCATCATCATCATCTTCATCATCATCATTGTGGTCATCATCACCATCATCTTCATCATCTTCATCACCATCATCATCTTCAACATCATAATCATCATCATCGTCGTCATCATCATCATCATCATCTTCGTCATCATCATCAACATCATCATCTTCATCATCATCATCATCTTCATCATCATCGTCATCATCACCCTCACCATCTTCATCTTCATCATCATCTTCATCATGATCTTCATCATCATCATTATCATCATCATCATCATCATCATCCTCATCATCACCCTCTTCTTCATCATCATCTTCATCTTCATCTTCATCATCACCCTCTTCCTCATCTTCATCTTCATCTTCATCATTATCATCTTCATCATCATCATCTTCATCGTCTTCATCATCATCATCATCATCATCGTCGTCGTCGTCGTCGTCTTCATCGTCATCGTCATCATCATCATCATCATTTTCTCATCTTCATTATCAACATCATCATCATCATCATCATCATCTTCTTCTTCTTCATGACGACGACAATGATGACGACGATGATGATGAAGATGGTGATGGCGATGGTGAGGGAGAGAGAGAGAGAGAGAGAGGAGAGGGTGTTAACTGTAGGGAGTGAGAAAGAGATATGGGAGGTGTTGTTAGAGGTAGGTGGAGGTGTAGGAAGAGAGAGAGACTGAGAGAGGGGGTTAGTAAGGGATAGGGAGAGGAGGGGATTTTGGGCTAGGGGGAGTAGCAGAGAGATAGAAAGAGTAGGATGGTTAGAGTGAGGGAGATTTTAGGGATAGGGAGAGGGGGTTTAGAGAGAGAGAGAGAGAGGTGTAGAACTAGGGAAGAGAGAGTGAGAGAGGGGGGGTTAGTTAGGGGTAAGGGGCTAGGAGGGGGATTAGCGAGGGGGGGGGGGAGAGAGAGAGAGGGGGGTGGGGGTTTAGTAATGGTTAGGGGGGGAGACGAGGGAGAGAGAGAGAGAGGGAGGAGAGGATGTTAGTTGTAGGGAGTCAGAAAGAGAGATGGGAGGTGTGTTTAGAGGTAAGTGGAGGTGTAGGGGAGAGAGAGAGACTAAGAGAGCTCGGGTTAGTAAGGGCTAGGGAGAGGAGGGAAGAGAGATAGAGAGGAGGGGGTTTTGGGATAGGGGGAGTAGCACAGATATAGAAAGAGTAGGATGGTTAGGTATGGGGGAGAGGTTAGGTAGAGGGAGAGGGGGTTGAGAGAGAGAGAGAGAGAGGTGTAGAAGCATGGAAGAGAGATGGCGGGTTATTTAGGGGTAAGGGGATAGGAGGGGGGTTAGCGAGGGGGAGAGATAGAGAGAGAGAGATTGAGAGATCGGGTTAGTAATGGTTACTGGGAGAGAGAAAGAGAGAGAGAGGAGAGGGTGTTAGTTGTAGGGAGTGATAAAGACAGATGGGAGGTGTGGTTAGAGGTAGGTGGAGGTGTAGGGAAGAGAGAGAGACTGAGAGAGTCCGGGTTAGTAATGTATAGGGAGAGGATGGGAGAGATATAGAGAGGAGGGGGTTTAGGGCTAGGGGGAGTAGGAGAGAGATAGAAAGAGTAGGATGGTTAGGGATGGGGGAGAGGTCAGGGAGAGGGAGAGGGGGTTTAGAGAGAGAAAGAGAGAGAGAAAGAGAGAGGAGTAGAAGTAGGGAAGAGAGAGTGAGAAAGGGGGGGTTAGTTAGGGGTAAGGGGTTAAGAGGGGGGTTAACGAGGGGGAGAGAGAGAGAGAGAGAGAGAGAGAGAGAGAGATTGAGAGAGGGGGTTAGTAATGGTTGGGGGGGGAGAAGAGGGAGACGGAGAGAGAGAGAGAGAGGAGATGGTTTTAGTTGTAGGGAGTGAGAAATATAGATGGGAGGCGTGGTTAGAGGTTGGTGCAAGTGTAGGGAAGAGAGAGAGACCGATAGAGGGGGTTAGTAAGGGCTAGGGAGAGGATGGGAGAGAGATAGAGAGGAGGGGTTTTAGGTCTAGGGGGAATAGGAGAGGGATAGAAAGAGTAGGATGGTTAGGGATGGGGGAGAGGTTAGCGAGAGGGATAGGAGGTTTAGGGAGAGAGAGAGAGGTGTAGAAGTAAGGAAGAGAGAGTGGGAGAGGGTTTTTGTAAGGGTTACAAGGAGAAGGGGATAGAGAGAGGGGGGTTAGGGGTATGGGGAGTAGGAGAGACAATAAGAGAGGGAAGTTGGTTAGGTATGTGTGGGGTGGGGTGGGTTAAGAGGTTATAGAGAGATATAGAGGGAGGAGGGTGTCAGGGGGTTAGAAGAGAGAGAGGGGTGGTGGATATGGGTTGGTGGAGGAGTACAAAAGAGATAGAGAGAGAGTGGGTTAGTAAGGGTTAGGTGTAGGAGGGGAGTGAGTGAACAAGGGTTAGCTGTAGGAGGGGAGAGAGTAAACAAGGGTTAGCAGTGACAAGATTATGAGAGATATAGAGGGAGGGGGGTTTAAGAGTGGTGGGTATATAAATTTATTCAACACTTAAAAACATAAACTTGTTAAGTTAATAACGCGCGCGCATTATGTACATACAAAACGCACGCGCATTTTGTATGTGCATAACGCGTGTGCGTTTTGTACATACAAAACACGCGGGTGTTTTGTATATACAAAAACACGCACCAATCAAAATATTTGAATTTAAATAGAATGCGCGCGCGTTTTGGAGCACCTAATCACCCCCTCCTCTCGCGCCCACGTGTCAACCACAGTCCTATGTTGTTGGTTCGGACTTACCAAACCTGTGCTATGGAATTTACTGAACCATAGCTAATTAGGCATTTCCACCATTTTTCTCAATATGCCTATTTTTCACTGTTCTCTATAGCATGACATACATGACCATTATTGATTAAACTTGAGGCATAGATAGCATTTTTATGCAGATTCCAAATATGTAATTTTTTTAAAAAAATATTGAGATTTCTATTTGTTTCCTAATTTTCTTGTGTCATCACTCAAGTAAAAAAACATGTTGATAGTGTGTATTCCATAAATTTTTCATTTCACAGCCATTTAAAAAAAAAATTGTATGCCGCACTAGTAGATGCCGACCTCTACATGCTATAAAACATCCAAGTCGAAATAACTGCATTAAGACCTTGAAGGGATGCACCCACATTTGACGTACCGTTCTCGACGTTTTATCAGTTACATAATTTAAAAAAAAATTAAACCTTTAATTTTGGACAAATAGTGTTGCACTAGTGCTATGGGTTCTACACATGTCTACCAATTTTTGTAGGCTGAAACCATCATTTAGGCACTGAAAGGCTGCACCCACAAAAACATATACCTTATCATTTTCCAAAAAAAAAAGTGACTGTTAGAAAAAATGAAATTTGACATAGTTATGTAAATTTTCATTACTTAAAACTTAAATATTCGGAAATGTGACTCAATTTCCTACGTTTCATCTTTTTTACTCGATGCAAGATATCTTGTGTAAGTATCTCGAAAAAACCAAGTAAGTTGATGGATGCCTGATTTTTCAATTTTCGATTGCATCTAACGCGCCAAAAGTGACCCTCATTAGCTTGCACATGCCCAAGAAAATAAAATGTATATTTGTGTTAAATTAAAAAAAAATATTGATTTTATTTATTATTTATTTTTAACTAGGAGAATCGACAACTAGGGATTGGGCTAGTACTTGTGTGAGACGCATCATAGGTATCCAATCCCACTACCACTATACCCCTAGGTGTCCCACAACTGCCCGCAAGCATGAGACACGGGTAAGCCCAGGTGTGATTTGAACTCGTGACCTCTGTTTACAACATGTGACTTCATATCAAGCGAATCGCCAATGAACCACACCGTAGTGGGCAAAACATATTGATTTTAAATATAAGTACTAGTCTTTTATTAAAATATAATTATGTTAAATAGACTAAAAAAAATCATAATATTTTTTTATAATTATTTATTTTTTTAATATATTAATTCAAATTAGAGTTGTATTCTTAAATAATAACAAGTGATTAATTTAAATATGTTAAACAAGTTCATTGACTTAACCTTTATTTTCAATTCAATCTTTATTATCTTTTTATTTCTTCGATTTCTTTTCTATTTTTTATTTATAAGGAACACTCTCTTATTGTAGAACCGCCATTAAAAAAAAACTTATTCTTAAATAATAACAAGTGATTAATTTAAATGTTTTAAACAAGTTCATTGACTTAATCTTTATTATCTTTTAGGAATAAAACTGACATTCTTCGAGGCATGAGGGTTTTATCAGATTTCTGCAGGAATTGGCCCTGATGGGACTGTGGGGTCTGATTTATTGAGCTTTAGCCTAGGTATTTTTGTTTTCTAAGATTTTTGGCATTATGCTCCCACGGATGGCGTTTAGGGTGATGTGACTGTAGTGGGGGACAGGTGTTGTGGGGTGGGTTCACTGGACAGGTGTAGGTCATACTTATTGATCCGGTTTTCTACCCGTATGGAAGGCTCACATATGATTGATCCTGTTACGTTTGAGGGTTTTCAGTTTGCTCTGCCGGAGTCGGGAGCTGGGCGTTCGTCGGGTCCTACAAACCCTAACTTTTTTGGAGCTAGGGCGAGAGTGAGGCGCAGGCTAAAAGCTAACAAGGCTCGGGCTTTATTATCCAGATATGTAATTCCTGATGGTGCCAGTCTTGACAGGGTAGCATTGCTCGCGGAACGGGCTTTGGTTGGTCGCTTGGAATTTACCTCTGGTTCCAAGGAGGAGATCGTAGAGTGGGTTAGGGTTAATTGGGGGTCGGCATCTGGTTTGCTTCCGCGGGTAAATTTGATGATGAATCGCTGGATTCTTTTTGTATTTCCTGATGCCGAGATGATGCTGAAGGTATTGGAAGGCATTTGGCTCTTCAAAGATGGATCATTGATTTTGAAAAGGTGGCATTTGGCTTTTGATCCGCTGACCGAAAAGCAGAGGTTCAGACATTTGTGGATGTTGATCCCTGGGTTGCCAATTGAACTATGGACTGAGGAGATTGTTCGTGGTTTGGCTAATGCTGTCGGTAGATTCATACGCATTGATAGGAATTCTCTGTTTGGTATGGTGAGGAAGTATGCTAAGGTCATGGTGGAGATTGATATGGAAATTGGCTTACCGGCTGAAGTGGAGGTAGTCTGGGGTAGTCGTTGTTGGAAACAACGATTGGAATTTTTCAGGATCCCTTTCCGATGTTTTGGGTGCAGGGAAATTGGTCATACGCGTGCAAATTGCCCTAATGTTCTGAAGGAGCATTCGCCTTTGAAGGATTACCTGGACCTGCATTCTCCTCCGGCTGCCACTGGTAAGTACATCCCTGTTCCTGAATCTGTGTATTCTGAGGTGTCAAAGGATGACATTGCTTTGATAGAGGTCTCGGAAAAGGCTTTAGATGATCGTATTGCTTCGGGGGAGGTAGTTTTGAGACATGGTTATCATAATTCTACAGTTGGGGGTTTTAAGCAGTCTGAGGACATGATTAAACCATCTGTTGTGCGTAATCTATCATCTGAGTTAACATCTGTTAGGGATAGGGTTTATGAGGGTTTGATTAAGGATGATGGGCCGGTTTTAAGTGATGTGTTTCGGGAATCTGGTATTCCTTCTGCTGATAGGGGTTTGGTTCCTGAGCATTCTGGGGTTCCGGTCCCTAATTTGTGTCATCCTGTTGAGCCTGGGGATACGGATGACTGTGGCCTCATGGTTAGTGGGATTCTTAAATCCTTAACGTCGTTACCTTCTTTTACAAAAAACCCTTCTATTGGTTCGGATGCCCGGCCTTTACATGATGTTAAGTTTCAAAATGTTACTATCCGTAAGGGTAAGAAGAAGAAGGGGGGGACCTGTGTTTCTGAGGATAATGTTTCATGTTTTCTGAGTGATGTGGGTTTGATGTTGTCTGGTGTGAATTTATCTTCTGATGATATGGGCCTTAGAGCGAAGATGCCCTGTGACGTCGGTTCTTAATGTCTGTTCTCTCTTTGAACATTCGTGGTTTGGGGAAGGTTGCCAGGGCAAAGGCCTTCTCCAAATTATTCACTGCTATTTGTCCTGGTATTGTTTTATTGCAAGAGACTATGTGTGTTAGTTCGGTGGCTATCAAGTGGTTAAGTGACCGCTTGCCTAGCTGGGAGGTTGCAGCTGTTTGTTCGAATGGTCTCTCTGGTGGAATGGCTGTTGCATGGAACCCTGCTTTTTATAATTTTAAGGCCTTTGCCACTCCCTGGGGATTATTGTTGAATGGGTTCTGTATCGGATTGAATACTCAGATCCATATTCTCAACTGTTATGCGCCTTATGATGGTCGACGGAATTTCTGGGATGCATTGGCTGTTTCTGGGATTCTTGGTTTGCCCAATCTGGTGATTGGTGGTGATTTGAATTTTTCTTCTTCAGCATCCGAGATTTGGGGTTCGGGGGCTAGACTAGATCCATTGGCAGAGTACTTTCTGGATTTTCTTAGTCGGTATGATTTGGTGGATGTGGCTCCTGCTAAGTTAATTCCTACATGGACTAATGGGAGACAGGGGGTTGCGGGTGTTCATAAAAGACTGGATCGTTTTTGGTTAAATCATCTTTTTTTGATGTCTTCAAAAAATCTAGATCCTGGGTGCATGAAGTAAAGTTCTCCGATCATTGGCCGATTGTTTTTCAGTTTGAAGATTATGGTCAAAATTTTGTTTATCCGTTTAAATTTAATAGCTCTTGGCTATTGGATAAGGATTTTTGTGGAATGGTGAAAGATTTTTGGATAAATTCGGAAGTGGAGAATTTGAACCCGGTTGATTTTTTCTGTCTGAAAATGAAGAAGCTTAAAGTGGCTGTTATCTGCTAGATTAAGGATAGAAAGAAAGACGATGTTGCTGAACTGAATAGGTTGGAATCTTATATACAGAATGCTTGTATAAAAAATTTTGACGGCTCTCTGAATATGGATGATTTTGACATATTAAAGGATTATGAGAAAAAAAAGGAGGATATTCTTTTAATGGAGGAAAAGGAGTGGAGGTTAAAGAGCAGAGCAGTGTGGATTGGGCAGGGGGACAGGAACACGAAGTTTTTTCATGCTTATGCCTCTGCTAGGAGGAATTTCAAATATATCTGGGATATAAATGATGTAAATGGAAATGCTGTGAAGGGTTTGGAGTCTTTGAGTGTAGAGGCTCACAGGTATTTTTGCAATAATTACAAAGAAGAAGGTGATGGTGATCTATTAGATCAAATTAGATTGGCACAGCTTTATCCGAAATGCATTGATGGTGATGTAGCCGAAGGGTTGGGCATGGAAGTTTCGTTAGAAGAGATTGAGAATACATTAAAGATTTTTGCCAAGGACAAAAGTCCTGGCCCTGATGGGTGGCCGGTGGAATTTTATTTGCATTTCTTTGATCTTTTGGGGAAGGATATCCTGAGGCTCGTGGAATTCACTAGGATTAATGGCTTCATATCTGGTGCCCTAAATGCCACCTTCCTCATGTTGATTCCTAAGAGTAATAAAACTATTTCATTTGGTGAATACAGGCCGATAGCGCTGTGCAATCTTATCTATAAGCTTGTGTCCAAAGTTATTGCACAGAGAATAAAGGTTATTCTGTCGGATATCATTACTCCTGAGCAATTTGCATTTATTAAGGGCAGGCAGATTCATGAGTCTATTGGGCTTACCCAGGAATTACTTCATACTATCAAGTCTAAGAAGATGAAGGCAATGATATTGAAGATGGATTTAGAAAAATCCTATGATCGTGTCAACTGGTCTTTTCTTAGACTGGTTTTGATCCAAATTGGTACCCCTCCTTTAGTGATTAATTGGATTATGGCTTGTGTTACAACGCCCAGTATTGCTGTTCTGGTTAATGGGAATCCCACCTCCTTTTTCCAATGCAGCAGAGGTATTCAGCAGGGATGCCCACTGTCACCGTTGCTATTTATCCTTATTATTGATGGTTTCAGTCGTCTTATTAAGCAAGCTAAAGAAATGGGATTGATAAGAGGAATAAAGGTGGGGACTGATTGCTTCTTGTCACATCTCCTCTTTGTTGATGATGTTTTACTAGCTGGTATTGATTCGGTCAATGAATGGAAGGTTTTCTCAAATATCATCAACTTTTTCTGTAAGGTATCAGGTATGAAAATCAGCATTTCTAAGTCTTGTTTTTATCATCATTTGGTGGATCCTGGAAGGAGAAGTGAAATAGAAGCCATTTTGCCTTTTTCCTGTAATGATATGATTAATGGTATGTAGTATTTAGGTTTTATTTTAAAGCCTAATTCATATAAGGCGGAAGATTGGCGTTGGTTAATTAAGAAATTTGAGCAGAGAATTGATCATTGGGCCTTTCGGTTACTCTCAACTGGTGGCAGACTTGTATTAGTCAAAGCTGTTTTGTCGAGTATTCCAGTTTACTGGTTATCTCTTCTTGTTATCCCGGGTTCTATTATCAATAAGATTAGGAGGATTATGTTCAACTTTCTTTGGTCTGGTTCTAGATTAGGTTCTAAATTGGTGATGGTGAAATGGAATGTTTTGGCTAAGCCGGTGAAATTTGGTGGTTGGGGTATTATTGATATCTATGCTTTCAGCAAAGCTCTGAGACTTAAGAGTATGTGGCGAGGACTATTTTGTAAATCTCTTTGGTCGCAAGTGCTTCATTTCAAATATATAAAACCTGATTTCATCAGTTGGCTGAGGAAACCTAAGTTGATCTCCGGATTGATGTCTCCGATATGGCGAGGTTTTCTTAAAGTATACGACTGGATTGCAAGTGATATCTACTGGAGGGTAGGTAATGGATGTAGCAGTCTTATCGGAGTAGATCCTGTGCTTGGTTTAGAGGAAAGCTACAGATTATCTGATAATCTGATATCAAATTTAAATAATCTGGGATTGTATACTTTGAATGATATTTATGATGAAAATATTTCTCATGTTTCTGGTAATGGATGGCTGGAATCTTTTACGTGGATGAATCGGGATCAAGTCCTGGAGTGGAAACGCTATATTCAGGCTATCAAAGCAGCTGGAATTTCGATTACAGGATCAAATGATAACTTATTCTGGGCTGGTAATTCTAAAGAAGGGTGTGTAACAGCAAGTTCAGCTTATCAAAGGATTATTCAGTCTCAATGTATTTATCCGTGTCAATGGTGGTTTTCGTTGATATGGAAGTGGTCTATTCCTTTGAAAGTAAAATGTTTTCTCTGGCATGTATTAAATGGTAGCCTTAAAATATGGGATAATTTAATCAAGCGCGGGTGGACGGGGCCTAGCTAGTGCTACTTATGTCGGATAGGACCAGAATCTGCAGAACACTTAATGATGAGCTGCTCCTTTTTGCAATCTGTATGGAAACTATGCTGTAAAGAGCAAAACTTGCAGGTTGTTTGGGATGATAAGGATTTTGGAGCTGGACTGCATAACTGGATAAGAGGGAATAAGAAGCCTTTATTCCTCCCTATATTTATTTCTTGGGTTATTTGGTATGAAAGGAATGAAGTTATTTTTCATAATAAGATAGCTGATCCTGTGCATTGTGCTAGTACTATTTGCATGATGTTACAGAATTATCCTGAAGAGGAATCTGGTAAACATAATATTAGGAATTCATCCTTTTCTTTTGTGGTCTCTCAACCTCTATTGTTCTTCGATGGGGCTGCACAGGATGGATTGTGTGCATTAGGTGGGGTTATTTATATAAATGAGAACCATTTCTATTCACTCTGACTCAATGGTGGAAGAGGAACTAATATGAAAGCTGAGGTGATGGCGCTATGGATGGGGCTTAAGGCAGCAAATATATTTGGATTGGAGAATCTCAGAGTCTTTGGAGACTCTCGGGTGACTATTAAGTGGGCATTGCAGGAATACAGAATTAATGTTATTGATCTAAATTATTGGTGTCAGCGAGCTCGACAGGAAATTTCAAGAATGAGTCAGATCACTCTTGAACACATTTATAGGGAACACAACAGACATGCTGATATGTTATCGAAAGATGCTTTTGCTGGTCCCGTTGGGATCCTCTTATGGGAGGAATGGTTGGATGCCTGTCTGCATGACAGGGGTCAATTAGACTTCTTTTAAGTTATTTTGTATTTAGAATTTTGACATGGAGCTCAAATTTTGATGTAAATATTTTAGGATGGGCGATTATATTTTTGATATATCTACTGGATGATATCTTGAAAACAGTATATGGATTGGATATCATGACATTGGATAATCATACTATCTTTGTACTATTTGATTCTATGGAATAACAATAGTACGATTTTTTTCTGCTGGAAAAAAAAAATCTTTATTATCTTTTTATTTCTTCAATTTCTTTTCTATTTTTTATTTATAAGGAACACTCTAATTGTAGAACCGCCATAAAAAAAACCTTTAGTATACACGATGGTCAAAGTAGTTTATCCTTTCCTATCCATCTATCAAAACCCTTCATCACTACCACCCTAAGTTGTCTCCATACAAATCCCTATCCTCTTTTGTAAACTTTCCCACTATTTGCTTTCACCTTGAATTTTCTTGCCCCAATTTCTTCTTGCATATAACTTCCAAAATCTGTGGAGTTTTAGTAATTGAGCCCAAATACTTATGATATTTGTTTCTCTTAGTTATGGTGGTGTTGTAATCAATGTTCGATCTATTCATGCACTAAGGTTTTTCATTGCAACAGTTTTAACTAGGGTCTTAAGATGACATTTTTGTGGTTCATTTACTTTTGTAAGTTTTTCTTTGCAATGCATTTTTTTTAAATTTTTTATGAGAATTTTGTAAGCAAAGATGTTTGAAGCTTAGAAGCTTAGAGATCAAGTTTCATCGATTGGAAGCTTATAATCATGGTAACACTTGTAACAAATACTAATTAATCTCAAGATTCAATAGTTGGCAAGCATGCTTCCATTGAAATCTAGAATGTTGCCCTGACTTTGTAAGCTAGCATTGCCAACTAGTATGGATGAATCTTATATAATCAATAATAAAGATTCTCATAAGTAAAACTAGAGTTGTTATTGGAACTTGGAATTCTATATTGAATTTAAACTAAACATGTAAAATATAATCCATAATTGCTTCTAAATGGTACTATTTCTTTTCCAAACAATTCAAAAGGATCACGATAAACCTAATGAGTTTTCAGCTCACATCTTTCAGATCCATATTTAAAGACCAAATCAAATCTCTTTTTTTCCCTCTTGGTTGGAAGGTTCTCTGAGAATGACACCCAAAAGTTGGGAGATGCATACATTGTATAAAATGTACTTTCTTTGGTTTTAAGAGCTTTATGACATTAACTACAAAGGTAATGCATGCATGGTATACAATGTACTTTTTTTTTTTTGGGTGTAAAGGCCTTATGACAGCAATTAGGGATTGCATCAAGAAAAAAAGAATTTTACTTTCTCAGTTATATTGAGTTATCATTATGTTGGGTATTCCCTATCTTATATTACCTTATAAGTTATATTTTTTTTTAATAAACATTTGTGTTATTTATTGTTATTTTACATTGCTTTTTATATTCAAGAAATTTTCTAATATTAACAACAATGAATATATTTGCATTTTCATGATTTAGAATCTATTAAAAATTCTCAACCATCTACTCTTTTTTAAAATATATATTACAAAATCTAAATACAAAAACAACCCATACTTATTACTTCATTCATATTTAAGAATTTTTTATTTATTTTTCCCTTCTGCTCTCCTTTACAAGTGCGTATGAATTTGCTTCTCATTTACAAGTGTAATATGTTTTTCGGTAGAGGCCGATCTTGCCGCGCGATCTCGCCAATCCAATTCATGTTTACTTAATCTTTTTAGTTGCATGCCAATAATATGGAATATGGGCATTTTGGCAAAAATTTTGAAATGACGCTGAAGGTGCTTCGGCGGAGTTTAGAAAACACTTTTTTGAGAAGATGCTTAAAGTTGGGTGATTTTAAGATTACTTGTTTCACTCCCTATGACAGCTTTCAATAGCAAACAATGCAGGCAAAGTAAATAAGGTTGAACATGGGAAACTTTTGGATTTAGAGTCACTATCCATTCGGAGAGTGCAATGGTGTTGGTATGCTATGAACACAATTTTGCAATTTGCACATGATGTGAAGCATTTGGCGATGAAAATTGAGTTGAGTGAAGATGAAGATAGGTTGCAGCCATCCGAAAGTCTAGACACGCGTGACACCAACGTGATATTGCTAGTTAGGATTGACCATCAACCGCAAGTATCATCCGGACTATGCCTTACCGAAACCAGCCTGACCAAACCTGCGTCACACACCATCGAGATGTGTGGAATGTAAGTGCTCATTTCACCGTAGACGATGTGCCAGCAAAATCATCGTCACCCAACCTTAGACAATACAACCTATCATATCGCCACCCCCCGAGCCAACACTTGAACCATCGACGACCTACCAATCCGTGCAACGCATGCTCAGCTAGTATCAATCCTTGAGGGTGCCTTCAGGGTGTTGCCCTTGCAATCTACCAAGTCCAACCACATGCTCATTTCATGTGTCCCTGTGGCTTCCATCAACGCCTATTGATCTAACCGGCTGTTATGCTACACACGCGAGGTGCTCGTCGCATCATCCTCTGTCAAGACTGTTACTTAGAGCCTCGTCGATTAGCTCATCCTACTCAACTCGACATGATCCTTGGTCCTCCTAGTGATCAAACACGCTAGTACAGCATCCGTTCGACTGAGGCTCCAACCAACAGGCGACTTCCAAGGCTACCAAAATTCTTATGAAATGTTGGGTCGTGACATTCTCCCCCACTTAAAGATGTTGACGTCCTCGTCAATGCAATGTAGATCCACCAGGGCCTCCGATGAAAGGGACGTTGGTGGTGAAGAGACACTTACGCGTTTTCCAAAACCAAACGTGGCTCTGATACCATTTGTCACGGGCCTAGGATTTTTCTATCCCTATTGAGCATCCCATACTGTCCGAAAGTCTAGACATGCGCGACGCCTGTGTGATATTGCTAGTTGGGATTGGCCATCAACTGCAAATATCACATAGACTACACCTTACCGAAACTAGCCTGACCAAACCTGCATCAGACACCATAAAGTTGTGTAGAATGTAAGTGCTTGTTTCACTGCAGACAATGTGCCAGGAACATCATCGTCACCCAAACTTAGACAATACAACCTATCGTATCGCCACCCCCCGAGCAAACACTTGAATGACCGACGACCTACCAATCCGTGCAACGCATACTCAGATAGTATCAATCCTTGAGGGTGCCTTGAGGGTGTTGTCCTTGCAACCTGCCAAGTCCAACCACATGCTCACTTCATGTGTCCCCGTGGCTTCCATCAACGCCTATTGATCTAACCGGTTGTTATGTTACACAGGCGAGGTACTCGTAGCAGCATCCTCCATCGAGACTGCTAATTAGATGCTCGTCCTACTCGACTCGACATGATCCCTGGTCCTCCTAGCAATCAAACAAGCTAGTACACCATCCGTCCGACTGAGGCTCCAACCAACAGTCGGTCGCCAAGTTTACCAAAATTCTTACGAAGTTGAGGGTCGTGACACATGGTGCCATGTTTGTTGCATTGTCATGAAGAAGTATCCTGACACAGTTGAACTCCTTGTTCACCATACCTTTGCATGGATATGCATGAAGATATGGATCATAAACTGTTAGATCTTGGAAGACCTCTCTAAGATTAATGTTGTTGTGATAAACAGTGGATGTGTTGTTGTTTATCCAGCGAGCATAAGCTAAGCAAGGTTTACTTCTTTTAGAGTCTTACTAATTACACCGATAGATGTTTATATTTTAGAATTCGGGATGGACTATCATCTATGCTTTTTTCCTAGACTAAAGGAGGATGGGACAAGTGTACTGTCTAGATTGATTTTATAAGAAATAAACAATTATTAAAAAGGAAATACAAAAAATAACTCGTAGTTGATGTATGGATAATAGGTAGTGACAGTCAACCCATTTAACTAAAGAAGGTAACATTTAGCATGGAGAACAAGTAATAGATAACTTGTTCATGGAACTTAACTTGTGACCTATCTATGTTCACCGGCTACAAAATAAATATTTATGCTAGTAAAATAAAATCTTTAACAATTAATGATTTAAATAAGAATTTAAAAAATTCGATGTAGTTAATAATGAAATCCTTAAGTATGAGGACATTTGCAATTCTGTCCATTCATGAAACGAGATATGAGGTTTTGTTCAAAGAATTTTTGTAATGAATTACGAAGCCCTCAAATGGTTTCAAATCTAATTCAATCTCTCTGTCATGCACTTGGCTCGGAGGCAGCTCATTTCCACATTCCAATCCACCGGCGAAATGTTCTTTGCCTTGAAAGATTTCATATGCCGTCATATGTCACGTAATGAGAACCCATTTTATTAAAACTCATGTTTGTAATTAGCTTCAAAATAATATGAAACTACTTAGTGTATAGGCCCTCTTTTCTTGGAATCAAAATGGAAGTTAATGGAAAAGTTTACAAGACAAATTAACTGAAAATAATCATAAAATTTTGTTCAGTTCGTATAAAAAGAGGTTAATGACCGAGTTAACAATAGCGAGCCAAAACACATTACCTTATTTACTTCACAATGTTGTCATCTTATCAGTTTTTTCTATAGTTTGAGAGACCTTAATCATTTTCTTTTTTCTCTGGGTGATTGATTAAGAGTTTCAAGAGTGGATCTCTTTGGATGCATATTATGGACACCTGAATACTTTAAATTACTAAAGTATATCCTTAAGATAGGTAAATTTTAGGTAATAATGATACTTACCTATGTCAGTCAATGCTTACAAATGAACTTACACTTATGAACTTACTTCATGGCTCTACCACGAAAAATTATTTTGAAATGCAAATGAACTTACAATTATGAACTTACTTCATGGCTCTAGAGAAAAAATTATTTTGAAAAGTTATTGAATACACAAAAAATTATTTTGAAAAGGAATTGAATTCTATTGTTGTTAAATCAATATTCATTTCAAACTTCTTATTCATAATATTTCAAATCAAAGATTTAACCCATTTGATGCCATTAATGTCATATGTGACATTTCATACTACTATAATAGATATACTTTCCTCTATTGTGGAGTTACCTGATCAACTTTTGTTAGATGTGAAGCATATTCTAATATTTCATAGAATTCAAGTGGACCAAGTTTTACAATAATTGGCCCAAAAATTCAGGATTGACTTCATTATAAGTTGAAAGTCACCCTGCATTGTGGGACGAGCTTATATTATTATGGCTGTGGAAGAAGCTTTGTGCTTTACTCGACAAAACATTTCACTTTTTCGACAACAAATTCTAAGAGCAAACCCCAGTTATAATCTTGCGATGGAGGAAATGCACTTTCAAATTCCAATGAAAATGTCATAGAGACCCCACAATAATTATTCAATATGGAAAAAACTTTTCACTTTGTGAGAGGGGGCATTAAACCTTAAACTATGATGAAAGTTTGGTAGAAACCTTCCAAAGACTTTTTCTATGGAAAATAATTAACTTTTGAATGGAGGTTACTTTTCACTTTGAGCTCCAATGAAAGTGTGGACCTACGCAGCAAAGAAGGATTTTCAACAAAATTTATAACTTTAAAAAAAATTGGAGTTTTAATTACAATGACAGTTTAGGAAAAGCATTACGTATCAATTTGATAGAATGTGAAGAGTCACCCTCCTATACAACTTTCAAAGGAAATTCAAGTTTTAGAATTAATGATTTTGAGGTTGATGATCATTAAAAAGAAAAGGAAACTTACGTATTATATATTGATTTCAAAGTTATTAGAGCTGTTTTTTCAGTTTTTATTTCTTAAAAATTTAAAGTTGTGAATTTTTATTAATTTTTATTTTTAAATTATATATATATATATATATATATGAACAACGAAGTTATATATGTAAAAGTGTAATATTAATTAATGATTATGTTGAAAAATGATTTGGCATGTTTATTTATATGTCAAAATGTGATTTTGGTATATATATGTTTTTATAATCATTTTCATTCATCATGCCACGAATGGTTAATCATCATATATAAATCCATTAAAATCATCTAACATAAGTAAAATACTACAATACTCATCATGCAACATATAATGTTTATGTTTTAGTGGCAAGATGCATAGTGTAGATTTGGGTAATTTGTCATCAAATACTTTTAAATAATATCATAAAATAATCAAAATATTTAAGCAAATATCACAATCCAAATGTCTAAGTATAATCAAAGTGTGTAAGAAAATGAGGCACTACATACACCCCCACTTGAGAAAACTTTGTCTTGAAATTGATATCCAAACTCTCATATACGAATCACCTAATATTAGTTTATAAATCACACAAATACATTAGCCATCATTCCTTATCATAGACTCATCACACCTAATGATATCATTCAATTACTTTGGTTAGCCCTAAATGGGGCATTACATACTCCCCCTCTTAAAATTCGAAGTTAATCTCAAGCTTGACTTTTAACAAAAAAATAGGATAATTTAACAAAAAAATATTCAATTGCAACAAACACAGATATAATTGTTCCAAAGAAGTATGTTTTAAATAAAGATATATAAATAGGTGATAATTCATTTGTTGGATTAGTGTGATGTATTTATTAAAGTTTGATTTTTATTATATATATATATATATAGAGAGAGAGAGAGAGAGAGAGAGAGAATGTTTTATAATTTTCTTTTCAATACTTTTTTGGAGTCGACATGTGACAAATGTGACACATCTTATTTACTTGGGTTCTAAAGGGTCTCTTGGCCCAATGAAAGTTGAGAAAAAACATCACAAAAACTGAAGTTTTAGATTAATCATTTTGAAGATGGCAATCATTAAAAAGAGAGGAAACTTGAGTATTATATATTGATTTCAAAGTTATTCAAGTTTTTTTTAGTGTTGTTTTCTCACAATTTCAATGTTGTGAATCTCCATTGATTTTGAGTCTTAAATCTTTTATTTATATATATATATATATATATATATATATATATATATAAACAAGGAAGTTATATAGGTAAAGGTGTATTATTAATTAATGATTTGATATGTTGAAAAATTATTTGGCATTCTTTATTTATATGTCAAAATGTGATTTTGGCATATATATATATATATATATATATATATATATATATATATTATAATCATTTTCATGCATCATGTCATCAATGGTTAGTCATCATATATAAATCCATTAAAATCATCCAAATGTTGAT
This sequence comes from Larix kaempferi, assembly GCA_027924585.1. Classification (NCBI taxonomy): domain Eukaryota; kingdom Viridiplantae; phylum Streptophyta; class Pinopsida; order Pinales; family Pinaceae; genus Larix; species Larix kaempferi. Next base: position 699,530 of record BSBM01000588.1, read on the forward strand.
CTAGGCCATTTATCATCAAATGCTTTATTATAATATCATAACATAATTAAAATGTCTAAGTAGCTATCATAGTCCAAATTTCTGAGCATAATCAAAGTGTGTAAGGAAATGGGGCACTACATACACCCTCACTTCATAAAACTTCGTTCTGAAGTTGATATCCAACTTCTCAAATACAAATCACCCAATGTTAATTTATAAATCACACAAAGACATTAACCATAATTCCTTATTTCAGACTCATCTCACTTAATGATATCATTCAATTACTTTGGTTAGCCCTAAATGAGACATTACATACTCCCCTCCCCCTCTTCACGAAAATTCATCATTAAGTTAATCTCAAGATTGACATTTAAAAAACATTTACTTACCAATAGTGTTATATTTTATAAGCACATATTAAAAATATTCACATCCCTTATTGGTTCACTCTCAATTCTTAAATCAATATTGAATCACATATATATAAACTTCATTAAAATAATTCAACCTTCAATGACTTCAAAATAACCTAACAATGAATATTTATCTATATATATCTCCCATATATAGGAATAACAAAAATGACAATGTCTCTCTCATAAAGCTCTCAAAATGTTGATTATCTATATAAATATAAATATAGTAATTAAACTTCCATTTAAATACCTATACAACTTTCAAGTAAAGATAAAATCTAATTAATCAAAATTTAAAAAAAAATAAAATAAATTATAGTAGTATAATTCGTGTACAAATACGATAACTAAAAATTTTAATATGAAAATTTAAAAAATAAGTAATCAAAAAATCTAATATATTAAAAAACCTTATTTTCAAATTTTAAAATATATATAAAGCAATCAATTTTTTTAGCTTAATGTAACATTCAATTTTCATTAAAAAACAATTTAAAACATAATTAAATTAAAATACAAAAAATAAATTATAAAACAATAAAACAAATTTATAAAATATTACCTGATTAGTTATCAATTTTTTTATTAACTATAAAGTAAATCTAATATAAAAACTTAAAAACTAACCTAAATATAAAGAGAGTTAGGCACAAATTGAAAAATATGAAAAACCCAGGATCAATTGTGAATTCCGAACAGGATCAATTGTGAATTCCGAACGTGATTCACATTTCACGGAAACGTTATTTTTTACAATACATAAACGGAAATTTTTTCATTTAATAAATAGATTTTTTTTTGTTTTTCATCGCCTTTTCTTCTCGGAGTGCTTGGTATTTCTAATTGAATTATATGTATACGGATATCAATATGGATATGGTATCAATATGGATATGGTATAGTCAGCGACTCAGCAATAGGTTGACTGTACATATCAAATTTTAATCGAATTTGGAACTCCCTTCGAATTTCATATAGATACAACCAAATTATACTATTATGGTATTAAGGATTTGATTAACATATTTGAATCATTGGTTGTTGAAAAATTTGGATATGTATCATCTACCAAGAGTTATCCATACATTCATGCATTAACTATATGTTATTTTTTATATTCTTTTTTTTAATCTTTCATATTTTTTTAGTTATATGTGCTGAACCGGTTGGTTAACCATTTATTAGCTACTAGTTATCTATGCATCCACTACCAGTTTTTTTTTCCTGAGAAAAAGTCCGTAATTTTATTTCAAAAAGATGATTAAAATTACATTCTGCAGATGTAGTAGAATCACAAGGATCCCTACATTTTCACATATTGCTGTCCCATATAATCAGATAAACAGCTTATAAAGAGCTGCACCAAAAAAAAAAAAGATAAACCCAATAAAACTTCTCCACTAGAAGATGAATCTTGAACAGTAAAGAGAAACCCTAAAAGCAAGAAGTCTTCAAACCGAAACCCTCAGCAGAAGAAAACAGCAGATCCAAGTCTGTGGATAGGCATCAAACTCTAGATCTCCCAAAACCGGCGAAATCAGCCAGCATCTACTGATGAAGAAAAACGGCCAGACCTCCTACGCACCATGACCTGCGATGCCTCCACCGCACGCCGTCCATCATCCTGCAGAAACAGCAATCAATTTTCACTCCAAGAACCGCTCCCTCCAACTCATTGACAGTAATTTAGCAGGCCCTTGCTGCTGCGGGCTGCATACAGCGAGCCGGGCGGTGCGAGAGACGCTGGGGACATCCCTGAAATGTATCAACGGAGCAAAGGAAGCCCGTGGCGCTGGAGAGCAGAAAATAAAGAAACCTCGGTGGTTCTTGATTCCATTCTGCGTGAACAGGCGTTGCGGCAGGGTATCCTGGAACGCGATCAGCCGCAGGCTTGGCCGGGACTCCGCGGAATAGTAGCCGCCGCCGCTCAATATCTGCCCATACGCCACCACTAGGTCTGCACATCTGAGATTCATCCACTGCATGTCGAGATCTTGACCACCCTTCAAGAGAAGTCGTTGAGCGTAGGCTCGCCAGTGCCAACGCCAGGAGAAGTGCATTTAGTCATTGGAGAGCAGCACTTACAGGCGTGTGGATGAGCACGAAAGAGCCTGTCCACTCTAGCAGGCCGTCTTGTTGGATGCGCCCAGAACCATGATAATGTGCAGTGGACGATATGGGGAATGCGAAAGGCTTTCAGTGGAGAGGGCCCTTCCATCCCACAAGTGCAGATCCAATCATAGACGCTTTGCATCGAAAACTGTATTGAACAATGATCGCAGCAAAGCACAATACAGAGCGCTAGAAGGGACTCGGAGAAAAATCAAGAAACGCTTCCGTCTAAACTAGGGTGTGAGAAACATCAAATGTCCCGCCTCCCAAATCAAAAATCAAAACATTCTTCTCACCAACAGAGGTAGCCTTCGCAGCAGCTGCTGTTGGCTCGTTAATGATTCTCATCACATTTAATCCAGAAATAACGCCGGCATTGTAGCCCGCCTCTGAGAGTCGTTTATGCAGGGACGGTAACAACAGCGGGCGTTACCATCCATCCACTACCAGTTATCCATGCATCCTCTACCAATTATTTTTTAAATTCTTTTTTTTTTTAATAATTATTTATTTCAAAATTTGAATGACTGTCATAAAATCAATCTAGTAGATTTGTTTCATCCTTGTACAATCCTAGAAAAACATAAACCATAATCCATCCAAATTTTAAAATAAAAATGTCTATCAAAATAATTACACCCTAAAAAGTCTGAAGATAATTACACCCTAAAAAGTCTGTTAAAATTTATATTAAACTTATGAATAAAATCAATCAAGCTTAATAGAATCGATGTTAAAATTTCTATTAAACTTATGAATAAAATCAATCAAGCTTAATAGAATCGATTTTAAAATCAATCCAAGCTTGGACAGCACTTGTATGAGAAAATCGCAAGTGGGTTCTTCTTATTTCTGTGAGATTGTGAAGTTAAGCGATTCATTGTTAAGTTTATCTATACTGTATGCCCAATTTTTATTCCAAATCTCCGTTAAAAAGACCAAGACCATTTTCAGATTTCATTATGAGCTTAGATCATGTCAAACCTACGGTGAGGATATTGTTTTAATTTACCGGTCAAGTCTTTAATATAAACAAGGTTAAAGTGAAACCATTGAGCGAATATAAGAATTTGGTATAGTATGGAAAGGAGTAATGAAGGCCGGCGATGGATTGATGGAAAATGGATTTTTAATATGTTAGTGGATTTGAAAAATAAGAATTATATTGAGGATTAAAGAAATAATTATGTATTTTAATTTGTGTTTTAAAAATTACTATGACAGCTATCTCAAATTCGATATTTTTATTTTAATTAAATTATAGTTTTATTTTAACTAATTTATGAAAGGTAATAGTCATAATTTTTTTGTTAGTTATATTTTAATTAAATTATAGTTGTAGTAGAGGGAATTTACCAAAGTTAATAGCCGTAACTTCTTGTTAAAATGTAATTAATAAACATGATTGGTTTGTTATAGTTGTATTTTAATTAAATTCTAGTTGTAGTAGAGGGAATTTACTGAAGTTAATAGCTGTAAGTTTTTGTTAAAATGTAATATATAATTTGTTGGTTAAATTATAATATATTTTTATTTTAATTAAATTATAGTTTTATTTTAACTAATTTATGAAAGGTAATAGTCATAATTTTTTTGTTAGTTATATTTTAATTAAATTATAGTTGTAGTAGAGGGAATTTACCAAAGTTAATAGCCATAACTTTTTGTTAAAATGTAATTAATAAACATGATTGGTTTGTTATAGTTGTATTTTAATTAAATTCTAGTTGTAGTAGAGGGAATTTACTGAAGTTAATAGTTGTAAGTTTTTGTTAAAATGTAATATATAATTTGTTGGTTAAATTATAATAAATAAACAAGTGAAATTAGCAGCAAGGCTGTTTATAAGTGCCTTTTAGAAATGTTTTATTCTAATTGTTAAAGCAAGAAATAGTTATAAAAAGTTTAAAACTTGTAAAATTTTTATTATTTATATATATCTTGTATGCTAATTAAAACAAATAAATACTAGATAAATGGTGGGTAAGAATAATATTATTGTTCTAAAGTATTAAAATTGTCTAAATGACTAAATATTTTAAGAAATTTGAATTATATTATAAATACTAACCACTCATAAATATTAATGAAATTTTATATATAAAGTAAGTTAATGATGTAGAAAATATAGAAAGTGTAATTATCTTATATAAATTGTTTATATATTTTAATTTTAAGTATATGGAGTGTTAACATAGTACATTGTTATATTTCCAAATTTTCAACCACATATATGTTTTGTGTTTCTTAGATTCTTATTTAGAATATAATGTGCTAAAAAATTCAACAATAAAATTATAAAGTATTTAAAATAACTTATTTTAAATTTACTTAAATTTCATTTACATAGTTAGTTTAGATTGTATTAATAAAAAATTCATATTTAATGCTTAAAAAATTGCATTTAATGCATCATCAACAATTAGCCATGAGATTAGCCATGAGATGCACAATATAATAGGAAAATAATTCAATGAATTAGACTTATTCTTCTTTGTAATATGCTAATAATTTCATTATAGATTTCATGGCTAATGTGTAACTTAAGGTGACCTCGAAAACATGGATATTGATGGAGTTAACTCATTTTATGTTGCTTAAGAAATTGATGTTGAGGAACTCCAAGTAGGTAAAGGGCAAGGGACAGAGAATTCGATGTTGGTGGGCCAACGTTGAATCCAAAAATAATAGAATTCATTTATTGTGAATCATTTTCAGTTTTAAAAATCCATGATATAGTACTTGTTTCTAATTCAATGAATTAGAATTCTTCTTCTTTGTAATATGCTAAATATTTCACATTAGATTCCATGGCGAATGTTGGCTAATGTGTAACTTAAAGTGACGTGGAAAACATGGATATTGATGGAATTAACTCATTTTTTGTTGATTAAAAAATTGATATAAATACAATTTCTACTGAATCCAAAAATAATAGAATTGATTTATTGTGAATCATTTTCATTTATAAAAATCCATGATATAGTACTTGTTTCTAGCTTGGTTGTTAATAGAATAATTTATAAAAATCCATGATATAGTACTTGTTTCTAGTTTGCTAGTCAATAGAATATTTTTTAAATAATTAGAAATGTGGCCTTTTTAAGATTTTATTATACATTTTATTAATATCTTATCTAAAATTTATTTTTGTATTTGTTATATATTATATTATATTAGTATTTAAACTATATTTCATTTGTATTTTTATTTTATTTTTAATTTTATGTTTTTTTTGAGAAATTAAATAAGTAACCATTAATATTTTATATTATTTTATAAAACAATTTTTTAAATAAAAAAATCTATGTTATCATGTTAAACTCAAATCACTTAGTTAAAAGCTAAAAGTACAAATCACTTATTTAAAAGTAAAGAGAATAAAGAATAATTTAAGAGAATTTTATGAAATATTATCTCAAAATCCGTTATATACAATATTAATATACAAAAGTTAGTAAAAACACACATACCTTATTTAAAAGTTAAAAAAACAATATTTGAGTGTATTGTTAAAAGCATCTATAAAATATTATCTCAAAATTAGATATTATAAAAAAATTGATCGTGCCTTTCAAAAGGATATTCGAATACCAAAAACCTTCAATCCTTTGAAATTGGATCAAAATTGGATAAGCACATGTTGAAACCTCAATGAATTCACCCTTTTTGTACATGAAATTAAAACCACCTAGTCAAAATTATGGTGGCTGGTGTGTAGAAAAAGCAAAAACAGATGTAGGTGACTTATAAGACGTTGTTACCTGAGATAATGGGTCTAGAATAGATCACTTGAGTTCATGATCTAACAAGGTTAATAGGATTTTAATTCCTTCCCCGTTGCTAGCTGTAAATTAAGCTTAAAGTAAATTACTGAATTGTTTAAATAGAGATTTTTCATTAAATCTGCAAAAAATTTATAACATTCTATCGAGGCACACGAGAAATTTTTTAACATTTCTGTGTTGGAGAGGAAAGAATGGGATTTTAAAGCAATAAGTGTTGACGAGAGAAATGATTTAGCTCCGTACATATAACTATATAATTGTAAACAAAAATTAGAGCTAACTTTTCCCATCAACATTGTTTATTATTTGCATATAGACAACTTTTCCTATGGACATAGGTCGTTTTTCCTTACCTTCACCAATGGATTCACATAGAAATGGAGATGCATGCATGGAATTGCATTCATATATCACATGCCTAAATTCTGAACATTTTATGTTGTGAGAAAAAAATTATGTTTTATGTTATTGTAAAGCTTTATAATTATTGACCAAGTGAGGTCAAGGATGACTGTAATTAATTACTCTAATATTTTATTATTAATAAATAAAAGTGGAGACAAATATCCAAAGGAGGCTATTGAATGAGTGTTCACTGACCCACTAGGAGGAATGGACTGGGGTGGAGAGCAAACTCACACTTGGCAGCATCCTCAATTCACTTCTAGCTGTTGCAGGGGGCAACTTCCCTATTTTTATGGTCATGTTCCCAAAGAAAGTGGAACTGAGCAGGTAGCTCAATAAATAAGAAACTAACCAAAAGACCTAGGCATGCTATTTATCACCCATCGAATTCAGCAGAAGGAGCCCTATTTTTACCTTGTGATAATTTATGAAAGATAAAAAGAAGAGAGCACAAGAGATTCGATGAGGGGAAAGCTAGGAAGTGATTGAGTGAATTAAGACTAAATTTGAATTAGTTCAGCCTCATTGCCGAGTTCAATATTGCTAAAGGTAGAAGTACTACTATTAAGTACTACTGCTGAGTTGCAGAGGAATTTATTCCATTCTCCACACAACATCTTCGTGCTGGTGGTTCAGTGAACAGCCTCGGGGTTCCTAAGGCCAATGATTTGGCTGTATTCAGGAGAAGGTTGGGTGGAACGGGCTCCTTTGGATGTTTGTCACCCTTTGCTATTAACAACTTTTTATTGTGTTATCTTATTTATTTCTGCCATATTATTTTCTGAATGGTTAAATTTCTGAACTGTTATCTATTTCTGAAAAGTTGTTGTAAACTACTAGATTCATAGTTTATTTATGGTTGAATGTAGTATGAATGAATGAAATTCTCGCATGTATTTTTCCACACACTGGTCTAGTGTCATACTATAGTACATAGGAGTTGAATTATAAATAAGATCAACATGATTGCAAATACCTCAAATAGAACTATCTTTATAAATATATATATAAAAGAATTTTATTTATTGTAAAAAAAAATACTACTTACTGTAGGTTTGTACAAATATTTCATTTATCAAAGATATCTGTTTTACCTATAATTGATCTTTTATGAAGCTGGAAACATAGTTTATTTTACAGCCAAATAGGATAGTTCTTTTATACTTAATCATTATACAAAACCCTGGAACTTTTTATAATAGTCTAGTCTAGGTTAAATATTTTATACAAACTTGGTATTTTTACAAGTACCTTTTCTACAATATTCCATAAGTAAATGTATACGAGCATCGATTTTTATTCTATGCAAAGAGTATCTAATTAAGTCAAGTTAAAGTAATACAATTGCAGTATTAATATGAACAACTATAATGTATTAAGGGTTTCAGACCCTAAACTATATAATTATAATATACAGCAGTATCCTAGCTTTTTGCAGTAAAATAATTACAATTTATATCTCAAAAGCAAACTATAGAATTACTATAGAATTTCAATCTATTAATACATCTTACTAACTAAGAGAATTAACGCTGCCGGAATCATCTAAGGAGAAGGTTTTATTAATCAACCGAACAAATCTTGGCATTTCTAGAATATAAATAAAAACCTAATAAAATCACTAATTATAACCATAGGCTATTATACATCACCATGCTATATTTTCAAATCTTAAGCATGTACGGTTTCAAATTCTCGAACTCCATTGTAGAACATACATTTATTCTTAAAAAATTCAACATAGATGTTTACGGTTAGAAAGCAGAGTTTAACTCTGTATTTATAATCTCTTAAAATATAATAAATTCTTTTATGAGCACAACTTAGAAATCAACTAACAAATATTCAAATAAAATTTAAGCAGTAAATCGAGTTTTGGCAGGGCCGTAAAGCCTTGTTATAGGTCAAATCTGCACTTTTCCGTCCGTGATCACATTGCCCTGTTGATCACAGAAAAGGACACTATGGATGGAAGAGTTGGATTGACCTTGGATGAGTTATTGTTGAGATCACACATCTTCAGTTGAAAATCATATTTTTTCTGCAGTTTCCACTATGTGTGTGTTACTTTTGCCAATGACAACTGGCGTTCTAAACGCTGGTCTTATTAAAGAGAACCCACGCACTTAGCTCAAAAGATGTGTGCGGTGGTTGTTAAGATCACTAGTTGCATACTGAGCGCTGGTTTACTATTATGATACCTGTGCACATGTTAAGATGAATGGAAAAATATCTTAATATTATGAATTGGGATTAGTTGAGGTTGGTTTGTAACTTTCCCGACCTCCCAATTCAACTACCTCACAAATCTACCTTCCAACCTTGTCCCATAAATACAAGGGGAATCCATGAGGGAGAGGCCAATGAAGAAGAAGCTACTATTACACTGAAGTATTTTCTAAGTAATTGTGAGGAGCAGGAGCCCAGGACTCGGTTGCAGAAGTGTCTGGACAGATTAGGTATATCTGTACTTAACTACATTTCTTTGACAATAAAAGGTGGAAATACCCTTCCCATCCTAATGGAATGTCTATTTTATTGAATGTCTGATTGTGATTGATGTTAAATTGCTTTAAATTTCATTATATATATTACATTCAAGATACACTGAGGAAGGTTAATTTGTTTTGCAGGTACATTATTGTGGAAGATTGGGTGAAAGCTAGGACCAACCATCGTTAAAAAGGTACTATTTTCAGAACCCTAATCTCGTTTCATTCATAGTAATTAGTGCAAAGCATAATGTATTTACCTGTCACCCCATATAAGTTGGTAGTGTCATCTCCCCCACTATAGGGTATATTCCTGTCAACTTTCTCAGCATGACTTGCAGTGGTTGATTCAGTGTCTCCAATATGACTCACAATAACTAGTGACTTGTCATTAATATGACTAGCAGTGATTAATGACATGTCCTCAACATGACCAATAGTGGTAGAAGACATGTTTTCAGTATCATTTGCAGTGACTGAAAGTTTTCTCCCAGCATGACCTCTAGAGGCTAGGTAGGTTCCCTTAGCATGACTAGCAGAGGTTGGGTGGGAGCCCCCAGCATGACTTTCAGAGGCTAGGTGGGTGGGTTTAGTATGATTTACAGTGACTGAGTGAGTTCTCCCAACATGACCACCATAGGTTGGGTAGGTACCCCCAGCATGACTTCGAGAGGCTAGGTGGTCGCCCCCTTGCTTTGGCATCTTCTTCCTATTCTTCTTCCATCTATTCCTTTTAGACTGCTGGTTACTAGTATTACTACTTTCACCCCATGAGGTAGAAGGAGGAGGAGAAGATGTTACTGGCGAAGCAGGCATAGGGTTCTGATGCTCTTGATGTGAGGTACTTACTTGAGAAGTATCAGGAGCATGCAAGGCATTCGAAGTGGAAAAAAACCAAACCGGTAGCCCTATAGTGAATCCCGGATGATTCAAGGTAGCCATTAAGGGAGTACCAATGTTCCCAATGAATGGAAAAGAATAAGGAGCCCCTTGAACATGGGTCCCTTTATTGGTTCCCACTGGGATGCTATCCATAGTTTCCGACTCAACGGGCCAGAAATCTCTAAGGCCAACTAAAAACAAGCAGCACAAAGAGCACACCACTAAAAATGTCCTATAGTGATCAAAACCAGGAAAACAAAGCTAATACTCTCAGAAGTAAGTCTAGGATGATGAGGGCCTAGAACAAACCAATAGAGTATCGATGGTCAGTTACACGACATCCAATGGAATTCCTCTGGGTACAAGTGTTCGAATCACCAAATGGCCCTCCCAAGATTACTGCAAAGGGTTACCTTCTGTGTCTGTCTGAGGTACAGTGGAAATAGCCTTCCATTATACCTGTGAAGAACCCTAGGGTTAATATATTAAGGATACCACAAATATGAAAATACTTGGGGGAATAGTCGTCATCCTAGCCAAGACGCATGGGTAGGGTAGCAAATCCCGAAATCCAAAAGCACTTAAAAGCATTAGTGGACCCCCATATGCGAATCAACTCTGGTTTATGTTTGAAAGGAAAGTTAGGGGGTATCTTCAGTAGTCCCAGTCTCACACGGCCTCGTGCTTAACTCTGGTTTGATTAGAGCATTCCCATGATATTTTGATATAAGTGGGTTTTCCTAAGAGATTGTCTTACTAAGATTATTGAGCAATGAAACCGATTTCAGACAGTTTAAAGTGATCTACCGCGAAACCCTAGCCTAAGCTAGTTGATGTTGTGTAAACCTAAAAAGAAAAAGTTGCTAATTAATTTTATTAAAATTTCTTTTAGAGGATGCTTTTTACTCAAAAAGGGTAGTGCAGTGTGTGGTATGGTTTCGACAGAAAGCCAAGTGTGTACAAATGATGCTTTTAAAACTTCACAAAGATTCGTTTTGTTTTTTCATTTATGTCTTTCAAAATAAGAAATGGGCAATCCTAATCATAAGCATTTTTTTCAATTTTCTTTTAATTTCAAAGAAAATAGAAAAATGATCTATCCTACTTCGAAATATTAATGGCAAATCTTACTACTAAGCTACCAATTTTCAATATTTTGATCTTTTCTTCTATTTTGCAAGAGAAAATGAATCTCAAAAAGGGAAACAAGCAATATCTAACGAAGGTGTGGGTAAAGATAAAAGCTTAATGGCTTAAAGAAATCAAATCCAAAGACCAACAAAGACTTGACCTACGTAGTTGTTTCGACAAAAAAACTCTAGTTTTGGAACAATATGTAAAAGAAAAGGGAAAGCTAATGCATGCAACAGAAAGACAAACCTAGATGCTGCTCCTAAGCATCAAAAACCAAAGAAAAACATTGTCCAAACAGGTAAGGTAAAAAAGAAAACCAAAGTAACTCTACTGCCACATAAACTCAAAAAGGAAAAGTAACTCTACTGCCACATAAACTCAGTTTAGTTGTGCAGGAATATACCCTATAATGGAGGAGATGACACTACCAACTTACATGGGGTGATAGGTAAATACATTATTCTTTTCACAAATTACTATGAATGAAATGAGATTAGGGTTCCAAAAATAGTACCTTTTTAACGATGGTTGGTCCTAGCTTTCGCCCAATCTTCCACAGTAATGTACCTGCAAAACAAATTAACTTTCCTCAGCATATCTTTACTGTAATATATATAATGAAATTGAAATAAATTTAACATCAATCACAATCAGACATTCAATAACATGGACATTCCATTGGGATGGGAAGGGTATTTCCACCTTTTATTGTCAAAGAAATGTAGTTAAGTACAGAGATACCTGATCTATCTAGACACTTCTTCAACCGAGTCCTAGGATCCTACTGCTCACAATGACTTAGAAAATCCTTCAGCGTAGCAGTAGCTTCTTCTTCATTGACCTCTCCCTCATGGCTTTCCCTTGTATTTATGGGACAAGGCTGGAAGTTAGATTCGTGAGGTAGTTGAATTGGGAGGTTCGGGGAGTTACAAACCAACCTCAACTACTCCCAATTCGTAATCTTAATATATTTTTTCCATTCATATTAACATGTGCGCAGATATCATAATAGTAAACCAATGCTCAGTATGCAACTAGTGCTCTTAACAACCAGCACACACATCTTTTGAGGTAAGTGTGCGGGTTCTCTTCAATAAGACCGACGTTTAGAACGCCAGTTGTCATTGGAAATAGTAGTGCACACATAGTGAAAAATGTAGAAAAAATATGATTTCCAGCTGAAGATCTGTGATCTTAGCAATAACTCATCCAAGTTTCCATCCATAGTGTCATTTTGTGTGATCAACAGGGAAATGTGATCACAGACGGAGAAGTACAGATTTGACCTATAACAAGCCTTTCTTTTTCAAAAGTATCATCACACAGTGTTGAGCATTTTAAATTAGGGGTTTGACCCATTCTTTTATCACCTCTAAAACCAAGGCAGAGCGAAGCCATAAATGTTTAGACAGGTTCATACCTGGGAAGGGTGTAAACCTCAATTCTTGTTAATGAACCAAATTTACCAGCTTGGGATCAAAGCCAAGATTTTTCAATACATATAACTGCTTTATGAAAAACTCTCAAAACTTTTAATAGACAAGAGTATACGAACATTGTAATCCAACGCAGCATAAACAGGGTCCATTTCATTAAGGTCTATCCCTTTATACTTAGCTGACACTAAAATCTAAAAAGAGTACCAAGTTCGAGATTAACACTACTTAAAACAATACCCTTAAATAAACATAACTATCTTTAAAATCATAGAGCACAAGGTTCTCTTAAAGACCGACATTATGCCGAGAACACCAAACTTACACACATTGTGGCTACAGGATTAATTCCTGAATGTTGCAAGGTTTATACACATATAAAAATTCAACCATTGAGGGTTCTGAATTTCTTACGTAAACAACTAAATAACAAAACCAAAACTCTTTTGTTTAAGTAGTTTTCCAAATCGATGGATTTACAAAGAGCCATAGCTCGAGGGTTCAAACCCTATGATTTCATTACATAAATTCCATAAGGCATATAATGCCAAATAAAAACATTAGAATCAAATGAAGGCTTGGAATCCACTTTATGTGGATTGTTTTCACCATCTCGAAACAATGCCTTATCCTTCTCTTATCACTTAAAAGGTCACGACAGAGGTTGCCCAAAGAGAACCATCGAAGCTTACAAGGGTTGTTGTGCTTCACTGCCACTTTAAATCCCTCATAGCACGGAGTCAAGCTTCGGTAGAATACAAACTCTGTCACTTAAGCAAACAAAACAATAGTTCCGTGATTAGAAACAAAACAAGCAAGCTTTAAATTAAAATAAAAATCAACACCGCAACTTATAGGTTGAACTTACCTTTTTGCATAACTTCCTTGGCCAAAACACGATCTCCATTGACATAAAACCCTGAAAGAGCTTGAAGTTTCAATCCTCATACCTCGGGAGGCTGTCAGCCTCCACCACCAGCCACACCAAAGAAAACAATGAAATGAGCTACGAGGTTTTGGTATCCTTTCGAAAAACACGGTTAGGGTTTTACCCAAAACCCAAGGCCTTCATGTGATCAAATGACAGAAAGATTGCCACGAGGTTGCCATTATGCAATCCACCAAAAAAGTATTAAATTGCCTTAAATTCTAAACTGTCAAGTTTGTCAGCGAAGTTTACACTGAGTATATATACCCCCGTTTTATCTCCTTGCTTAGTTCATAAGGTATGAATGTATTGCATCCAGTGCAAAACTTTGTTTTTATAAACTAGTAACCTTAGTCGTGGGATCCAAACCCTACCATGTAATAAGACTATTATGCTTAAGAACTATAGTAATAGGGCTCAAAATTATCGATCTTTTGGTGATAAACTAGGTCATTTTTATAATAAATCTTAACACATGGTTATCACAAAGTATAAAGTTCGCAATCATAGGTTAAGCAATTTATAAAATGCACACATGATGAGCATAAGTGAGAATTTAATCATTTGTATACTTTCATTATTTATGTAGTTCATAAACTAAATAAAACCAATTACTTAGCAAGTATAAATAGGGTAGGTATTACCCTAGGTCTCAAGTAGGCATTATAGGCTTATGCTGTTAGCATCAACGTACAATATGATGACATAATTAAACTTAAAAAGCTCCAACTGAAGATATCTCTTACCTGCGAATCTGTACAGAATAATTTACGATGCATTAGCTAGATAGTAGCTAAGTAATCCTCAAGGTACTCATAGGACCCATTCATCAAAAAGGAAAACCAAACAATTAGTATCTTTGAATGAAACAATAGCACAGTATGAGATAAGTTAAATGATGATGTATATTTCTTATAACAAGTAACCATAAATATTTAGACAAAACAGATAGGATATAAGCACCCAGTATGTTGTTATAGCATTAATACATGCATACAAGCATTCGCATATAGTAAGGACTTTTACGACAAAATATAAATACAATGTGTAATTGTTGTAATGCATTTATAACATTGACGACTAATCGAACTATGTGTCATCATAGAATATATTCAATCAATTATTAAATGAATCAAATTATCATTTATAATACCTTCTGCATAACAATTATAAGCATTTAATGCTATCTAGAAAATTTTAAATTTTTGTGAAATTTGGGGATGTTACATGTGGTATCAGAGCGCAAGTTCAAATACTAGGCCTGAAGTGGCTCAACTAGTGCAATTAAAAAATTTAAATAGAATTGCAATTACTGATTTTATTTATTCATTTTGTTTTTTGTTCAGCACTTCATAAATTAGTTTGCAAGTATGGAAGGACCAGAAGAGTCAGCTGAGGATAGGTCCCATAATAATGAACATAATAATAATGAACAAGGACATATTAATGCAGAAAATTTATTTGTTGAATTAAACGATAATTCATCTGAATTGCTAAGGATAGTTAAAAATTTAAAAATAGAGATAAAAATTGTTAAGGAGGAGAATGAACGAATCCTAAAAGCTCAAGAGGAGTTGAATCAAATCCTATTGGATATATTCCATAATAACGATAAGGATAAAAGAACATAAAATAATTTTGAATCTGGAACCATGTCCTACCAACGTAAGGATAGAAAGTCAAAACTTACTAATTATGACAGCAACTCTTCTTCTGAATTTTATGAAAAAACACGCAGGAAAAAGCACAAGTATTCCAGTGATTGTAGTGAAAGTGACTACTACACTAAAAAGAAGAAGTATAAGCCATACGAAGAAATTTCTGGAGAATTTAAGACGATTAAACCACCAACTTTTCATGGAGAAACAGAAAAGAGTGATGCAGTCGAAGCATGGTTGTCTAGTATGAATAAGTACTTTCAAATTTACAACTACTCAAGTCATTTAAAAACTAAAATGGCAATTTATAATCTGACTGGAAAAGCAGACATCTGGTGGCAAGATCTGAAATGAGTAAAAGGCCTAAAAGAGAAAAGTGTAAACTGGAGTAATTTTAAGAAATATTTTAAAAAAAAGTTTCTGTCGGAACGGTATTATGAGGAACAAGCTAAAGAGTTTTATGAATTAAAGTTAGGTTCCATGGATATGAGGGAATTAAGCAGCAAGATTTTAAATTTGTTAAGGTATGTGCCTTACATCACTGAAGAAAAGCCTAAGGTACAGAGATTTATGAGCTGTTTACCCTCTCATATAAATGACAGAATTGAGTATGATGATCGTAGAACTCTTGAAGAGGCCATGAGAAAAGCAAATATTTGTTATGAACAGAACAAGAAAAGGGAAGGCATACCAAGCTAGGAAGTAAAGAGGCCTAATAATTTTGAACAAGGGAAAAAGGATTTTCCTTTTAATTGTGACTTGAGAAATAGTAATTCACGTAATTATTCTAATAGAAAATTTCAAGGGAATAATTCAAGAGGTAATGTACAGTCAATTTTTACAGTTGCAAGAAACAGAGATACACCTAAAAAGTTTGTTAAAAACAATGAACTAAAAGAACTAGTTAAATGTTGGGACTGTCAAGGACCTCACTATGCATCAAACTGCCCACTCAGAAAGAGGACCATCAGCAACATACACACAGTACAGGAGGAGGCTACTGTTTGTGACCTAGTGAGGGAAATTCCCAGGATCAATGCATCCCTGGAAAACAGATAGGCTGATCATCAAACTTCAATGGTTGAAGTAGAAGGTATGCTAAAAGATAAACCCATTTCTATTTTTATTGATCTAGGAGCAAGTCTTAGCTATGTGTCCCCTGATTTAGTAAAATGTTGCAATCTAAAAGTAGAAAAGTTTGAGAAATCATCGTTGGTTCAATTAGAAAATGGAACAAAAAGAAAGGTAACTGATTATGTAAAAGATTGTGAATTATTGATGAATCAGTTTAGAACTCATGTTAAGCTAATTGTGTTACCATTGGGTTCTGTTGATGCCTCGGATATCATAGCATCAATCAGAAAGGGATTCTCCCCGATAGATGATCCCAATTAGATTATCTACCATTTGGTATAGGGAATCCGTCCGGTTAGCGGTTCCAGCAACCGTGGGTTTGGAGTTTAATTCCGATTGTACCGGTTATGGCCCGATCCACCTTTATTTTGGCTTTTATGTTTTTAATGAGATGCAAGTGCCTAATTTATATCTGATCTAAATGAAAAACTAAAAAGATCTAAGTCTAAGACTGAAGTAAATCTACCTATCCTTGCGAGGAACACATTTAAAGGATGAGCAATGAGCTGTAACAGATATCATAAAGAAAGAACATATAGCCATCAATTCTTACAGGTAAAGCTATAGCAAGATAAAAGATCTTTAGAAGATAGCTTCTAATTTAATATAAAACACATTTAATTACTCATCAAAGAAAGAAGCAAAATTATCTAATCTAAATGGAAAGAATGAAAGAAATAGATCTAAGTGTAAACAAACTGAAATAAATCTAAAGATCCCTGCAAGGAGCAAATTTAAAGGCATGAACAATGAGCTATAGGAGTTATCTTAAAGAAAGAACAGCTAGCCATTTAATCTAAAAGAGAACTCTACAGCAAAGATAAAGATATTAGCAGCTAGCTCTTGATTTGATATGAAACACATTCATTGCTCACAAAATAGAGAAAATCATTTGCACAGGAAGGAGCAAAAATCATTGCTACAAAGAAATAATTCAGATAGTAAGAATGATCTCACATTACAGTATGGAAATCACCAGAATAGTCCAATACACATCCATCTGTCATTCCCATGCAAAACGTCCATCTCCAGGCTTTTATTAGAAAATTCTGTTTTCATAGAACCAATACAAGATAGCTCGTACAGGTCTCAAAAATTCATTCCCTGCCAAAAGTCCTTTCATATTCTTCCTAGCTTCTATTTATAATTACAAAAATGCCCTTTGGGCTGCCACCTGGCCTCTTCCACTTGTCATCTACAGAAATTTTCTCCTATAACAGACCAAAATGTGACTACTTCTTTTACAAAATATTTAACAAAAGAGAATGGACAGCTGTCCCATAGCTCACGCTTTATACATTTGAGAGTTTAAAAAATACAACATAGCAGAAATAATGTTCTAATATCAGTGCTGTCATTCTTGTGCGTGAGCTTCAGCTGGGAGAGGATCGCCCAAGTCAACTGATGTTGCTGATGCTGCCTTAGGAGAGACACTCGAACCCATTGTTGCTGTTGCTTCTACTTGGGAAGAAGGGATTGAGCTGGCTGAAATTTCTGTCGCTGATGGGGAAGAGGGAATCGAGCCCACTGTTGTTGTTGGAATGGCTGCTGGGAGAGAAGGTTCTGGATTTGCTGTTGCTCCTGTAACTGCTACTGCTTTCTTCTCCTCATCCACTATGTAACTATACCATACACCCATGTCCCTTATGAATATGTTTGCTGCAGCAGGGAACAAGATTTTCTGAGAAGTCACATTCTTCCCGAGCTCTGCTCCAATGCTCTGAACCTCTGTTACTGCAGCTTGATGCAATTCTTTAAGCAAATAGCTGTGGACTGATGACATTCCAATATAATGTTGTAAGTCATCAATTGCTAGGACATCAATTTTCTTCACGTATTCGGTTTGGATGCCCAGCTCTTCCTTTAGCTCAGCCAAGCATTGTTCTGAATCCGGGAAGTCATCGAGGGATTGTGGGAAATTCAATTTTCACTTGTCATGCACTTCCTGGATTCTTTGATATAGACCGTTGATCCTATCCCTTGTTCCTTACACACTGGCTCTTAGCTTACTGCCACAGTTTCTGCAGAAGTCCAAAAGGGCCACATCTTCATTAAAACCCTCCACAGATTTGAATGGGAGATGTGCGGGGAAATCCCCCTTTCCTTCTCACCATTTTATCTGGCTCATGATATTTGCCTTGACATGGGTATGCTTAGCTTTGAGCCTATAGGCCTTCGCATTAATTTCTTTTAACCTGACCACCATGGCCTTGAGCTTGCAAACCTCATTAGTGATTAGCTCCTGAGTGTCATGCATTTGCTTCAGGATGCTGCAGGACAGCTCATGGAAGGGAGACATGTCCATCGTTCTGTTCTCAGCTTGCCCCAATTGCTCGGCTAATGCTAGCTTGTCTGTTTCAAGCTGGGACACTCTGGCTACTGCATCATTCTTTTCTGCTTCTTCAATCATCATTAGGATTGATAGCTGCTCCTTCTCTTCCTCTAACCGGTTATATTTTTCTGACAGCTCTTTATGCTCGGCGTACAGGCAATTATACTTGTTCACCACAAGATCCCTGTGGGCTTTCTCATTAGCCACAGTCTGTTGTAGCGTATGAGCTCTCTTCTTTGTCAATGCATTTTCTCTAACTATAACACCTCCATTGTCCAGTGATGCTTTTGCTGTTTCTATAGCTGCAGATGCCATAGCAAAGGGATCTTTATCTGTATTCTACATTACAGTGACCTCTCGGTGGGTAATGATGTCCTCCTGGAAGTGGCTTTTGATCCTCTCTTCCGATTTGAGGACCATTGCTTTCCTTTTCTTGTCATAGACAAATTCATTCCACCTGGACATCGTATGTTTTCCCGATAGAGTGTACGGGACAATTGGAAGGTCCATAATGTCTATTTCTTCTTCAGCAGGTGGGGTCCGGACTTCCTGAGCTGGATCTACTCCCACATTTTGGGTACCAAAGCCACCTGCTTGAGATGCATCTATTTCCATGTCTTGGACATTGGACCCACTTGCTTGGGCATCTTCCCCTGCTTTCAACTTTTCTTCCGCTTTCCGTTCAACTTCCTGCTGCAACCTGGCTTCTTTAGCCTCCTGGAGTAACTTTGCTTCCTCTCTTAATCTGAGCTCTTCCTGAGATCGGGCATCATTAGCTTCTTTCTCCTTCTACTAGATGGTCTTTTGGACCTTGGTGGAGCTAGAAATTGCTCCACTGCCTTGGCGAAAGGTTTGCAACTCATCCATGTTGCTGATGCCCCTGAATAACTCTTCCTCGACATCGGGGTAGTGAGAGTACTCAAAATGAGCATAGATTTCCTTACAGTGCTCAGCTACTTTTCCCTTCCTGTCATTCCTGTGGAAGATCACCTCACCGAAGTGGAAGGCTTTCATCTCCTGAACAAACTCTTCGGCTGAGGCAACCCCCGAGAACTTGTAAGCACCTATACAGAAAGGTAGAGGGGGAAAGGAAGCCTTATGTTGTTTGTGGAGCATTGCTCCAATTCCATCCAGGAAGATTTGTCTTACTGCTTCCTTAAGGACCACATAATCTGTGGCATACTGTGGCAAGATGTATGGAGTTTTAGTCCCTCCAAACATTCTGAGGTAGGTGCCTTGCTCTGAAAAGTAAAAATCCCCGTAATCCTCAAGGACTTCCACAGCGTTCTCTGACAGGAAGTTGGGCTCCTCCTTGAATAACTTCTCATATAGGGGCATGATGAACCCCTCACAGATGAGTTTGTAGCTAGGTTTGTAATTCTGGGCCCACATCATCCTGAAAGTGGTCTAAACCAGGGTGGTGGCCTTATCCCATGTGCAGCCCAATTTGAGGAAGTCCACCTTGGCCAAAACACAATCGATCAGATATGAGGACATGAAAAATTCTGCCCTTTTCAAGGCTAGTCCTTCTCTTGTAGCAACTATCATTGAGGCCAAACTATCTGATAGGAGAGTGGCCCAGTCGAACACAGTTCCTTTAAACGCCACGAAGTGGATAATAGGGACCCACTGAATCTTATGCACAGTGCCATCGGGCATGTCGAAGATTCTGCACAGCATCAAGGCGATCAATCTGAAAGGAGGTCTCAGATTTTGTACGTCATATTCGTCATTTCCTTTCTTTCTCAAATGTTTTCCTGCTACCAATAGATTTTTGGCCATCTCAACGTTGTTCATTTTGCCCAGCCATTCATCAGTCAGAGCCTGCTGGGAGCGGGGAAATTTATAGGCTGCGACAATGTATGCTGGGTGGAATGAGGCAATGGCTACTTTCCCGCTGTCATTTATCACTCTTCCTTCCGCATCGGCATGTTGGAATATCCATCCGATTACTTCAGCACAGGGGAATAGTTCAGGGCGGGTAGCAGCTCTGGTTATGCCTGAGGCTTTGATATTTAGATAAATCTGCCCCTCTTCTAGCAACATGTCCAGGATATCCTGGTCTTGGATCATTCTGTAAATGTCACCCCAACGGATTTCTGGAGGAACACCGGTGGTGCACCTAGTATCCTAGAGTGAGGTCTCAGTTTTAAGTGGCGTCGGCTTCTTTTCTGTCATTTTAGCCTTCTTCTTACCACCTTTTGGCATTTTGACTTATCCCTGATAGCACCCATATACAAGTCATTATGAAATTGAGCAACATACTGTGAGATTTTAACAAAAGCATTACCCATTTAAGCAGGCCAATGAGATATATGAATAAATTGTGAAACTGTATGCTGGGAGCAAATACACTATTCCAAATAACAAATCTAGATTAAATCATCCTAATTCTTTAAAGGGACAAGGTTTAGAATGCTCCCGAAAGGGTAGGTGTGTTGCGGAAGCAACTTGCTCTCGGCCCAACTACCAGGGGAGAAGGTTCCCTTCATTCTAGGCTCAAATGGCAAATGGCCGGTTAGCTTGGGTTGATAACAATTTAACACGAAGCTAGAGATGGCTCTCTGCGCTTATGAACAGGCGAGGGGCTTGGACGGCTGCCAGGGCTTAGTTATCGTATTATGACATGAAGTTCTATGGCCATGTTTAAGATTGAAACGGGGTAGCGGCTGGCCGGGACTAAGGTTTATGAAAAAAGACCCGGGTGGCTATAGATTCCGCTTTCGGCTAGGGGCACGAAAAGTCATGGGGCTTCGGTAGTTTTTTCAAAATAACGAAGTACGCGGCCCGAAAGGAAATTTGGAAACAATCTATCCGTCCAAATTGACGGTCTTTATCCACTATGCAAATGTTTTACGATTCCTCTGTTTTATATGATGAAAAAATGAAATTTAAACTGTTTGACGGGAAAAATAGCCCATGATGGGTATTTTGCCCGTCAAAATCCAACCAATTCCTATCGTCTTTGAAAAAGAAGAACACCCAAAGGTAATCTGATGCATGGAAGACAAAATTTAACGGTTAAAATCCTACCTGGCAATGACGAAGATAGCCGAATGAGGTGGACGAGTACACGGATGAGAGAGTTGAGCTGGAGCGGTTGCGTGGCATCCAACAGATTTGCCAATCGAAAAATAACAACGTGTTTGGCTCGAGCCCCCCACCGTCTATTTAAATGAGCTGGCACGTGAGGGGTGGGTGGCGCATTTAGAATGGTTTTAATACCGATACGTCGGTGTCAAATCAAATTTTCTCGATTCTCGCGCGACCGCCTCCTATGGGACCAACTTGTGAATTTCACCCGCCATTGCAAAAGGATATAGTGGGGGCTTTCGCCGTTTCGGGGGACAATGGCGAACGACTCCCGACGTGGAAGGGAAAACTAAACGTTCCGCAAAGCTCAAATCTTTTCAAAGGATAACGCGGAAGCTTCCGCTGAACTTCTCCGGCGTTTCAGGAGAGAATGGTGAAGCTCCCCGCAAAGGATGTGAATGTTTAATTCTTTCGGCGGCCCTTTTCGGGATGATAACGCGAAGGCCTCCGAAATTGCGGAGAGCTTTCGCCAATGGCTTCCGCCGTTTTGGAACGAGCTGGTGAATGGTGCCGCGCTTTACGGAATGGTAAGTTGAAAGTTCCGCGGCCTCTGAAAGATAAAGTGAAGATCTCCGCAAACGGCTTCCGCATTTGTGGAAAGAAAACTCGAAATGTTCCACAAAAGTTCTAAGGGCCTCGGTGTTTCAGAACGAAAAGTTGAAGGCTTCCGCAACATTCTCTCGGTAAGGTTTCGGGATGAAAACGCGAAGGTTTCCGCAGTTGCGGAAAGTTTTGACGGATAGCTTCCGCAAGTTTTGGGTGGAAAAGTTCAAAGGATTCCGCCAGTTTCAAAGAAAAAATCTAAGTTCTTTTCAAAGTTTCGGGGAGATTTGGTGAATGGCGCCTGCCGTTTCGGGAGGAAAACTTGAGTGCTTCCGCAACTTCCCCATAATAATTTCGAAGACTTTTTTCTAGAGGCTTATGTGAATGGCTTCTGCCACCGCGGGAGGATATCCCGAAAGACTCCGCAATTTCGAGAGACAAAGCTAAATGCTTCCGTGGAGTTTCATTGGCGTGTTCCGCAAACTGTCAAAAAATCTAAGCCTTTTTCGGAAAGCTTATGCTAAATGGCTTCCGCCGTTTCGGGAGGAAAACCCAAATTCCTCCATAGTTGCGGAAGGTTTTGACGAATAGCTCCGCCGTTTCAGAAAGAATTGTCCAATGGCTTCCATGGATTTTAGACGAAAGCTTCTAAGTCTTTTCCGAGATGTTTAAACAAAAGGCTTCTGCCACTGCGAGGCTTTATCAAATCGTTCCGCGATTTCTAGGGAGACTTCATGAAAAACTTTCTGTTGAGAAACAAGAATTTCTGGCAGACTTGGAATGGTTCATGGCCATATTTTTCTGTTGAAAAACAAAGTTAACAGCTGGGGATGGCCTCTTAAGGCAGCCTTTCTAAAAAATTAAAAGGAGGGGCCCCAATATGTACAAAATTTTGGGGGGGATGTTGCTGCAACAATAGGTTCTTATGATGTTTTGATTGGTATGGATTGGTTGGAAAAGCATAGGGTAGTTTTAAATTTTTTTGAAAAGACCTTTACTTGTTTAAATGATAAATGTGAAACTGTAACAGTAAAAGGGATTCCGAGAAAGACCTCTTTTAGAAAAATTTCTGCCTTACAAGTTTAAAAAGGTTGTTCGTAAAGGGTGTAAGTTGTTTGGTGTAAATGTAATTAATGTCGAACAATCAACTAGGGAAGATAAGTTAAAGTTGGAAGACATATCCATTCTAAAGGAATTTTCTGATGTATTCCGAGAAGAAATTCTAGGACTACCTCCAAAAAAGGGAATTAGATTTCACCATTGAGCTAGTACCGAGGGCGGTACTAAACTTAAAGGCTCCTTACAGAATGAACATTCTGGAACTTAATGAACTTAAGTCACAGTTAAAGGAACTAATTGATAAAAATTACATGAGGCCAAGTGTGTCTTTGTGGGGAGCACCTGTCATTTTTGTTAAAAAGGAGGACGAAACTTTGTGTTTGTGCATAGATTACTGCCAATTAAATAAAATGACCATAAAGAACAGATATCATTTTCCCTGTATTGATTATCTATTTGATCAATTACACAGTGCAAAGATATTTTCTAAGATAGACTTGAGGTCGGGGTACCATCAAGTCAGAATTAAAGATGATGACATCTTTAAGACTTCTTTTAGAACCCATTACGGGCACTACGAGTTCGTGGTTATGCGTTTTGGGCTAACCAACGCCCCAACAGTTTTCATGTGTCTTATGAAAGATGTTTTATGTCAGTACTTATATAAGTTTGTAATTGTTTTTATTGACGACATTTTAATTTATTCTAAGACTAAAGAAGAACATGACGAACACTTAAAGATAATTTTACAAGTGTTAAGAGAACACCAACTTTATGCTAAATTCAGTAAATGTGATTTCTTCAAAGATAAAATATAGTATCTAGGGCATGTGATATCTAAGGATGGAATCGCAGTAGACCCGAACAAGATAAAAACAATTAATGAATGGCCTACCCCTAAAGATGTAACTTGGGTACGATCTTTTATGGGAATTACAGGTTACTATCGTAAGTTTATAGAAGGATTCTCACGAATAGCGAATCCTATAACCTCTTTACAAAAGAAGGGTAAGAAATTTGTTTGGGATAAAAAATGTGAAGAAAGTTTTAAGAAATTAAAAGAACTGTTAACAACTGCACCTATTCTAAAAATTGCGGATCCAAACAAGGATTTCATTGTTTGCACTGATGCATGCAATGATGGACTTGGAGGGGTTTTAACACAAGAAGGTCATGTGATTGCCTATGAGTCCAGGAAGTTAAAAATTCATGAAAAGAACTATGCAACTTACGACTTAGAGTTGGTTTTCGTGATACATGCTTTGAAAATGTGGTGCCATCACTTAATTGGAAGAAATTTTACACTAATGACAGATAATAAAGGTTTAAAATATTTGCTGGATCAACTAAATCTGAACGCAAGGCAAGCTAGGTGGCTAGCTTTCCTTAACGAATATGATTTCGAGATTCAACACATTAAAGGTAAAGAAAATAAAGTTGTTGATGCCTTAAGCATAAATGCTAGACTAAATTTTGTATCAACAATCAACACTTATAAAACAAATTTGGAAATTCAGCTTGAAGAAGGAATAAAACTGGATGAAAATTACATTAAATTACAGCAAAGGGTTGCTGAAAATATATAAGAAAATTTAATAACGGATTAAGATTTGAATGAACAAGGTTTAATGATGTGTATAAATAGATTGTATGTACCAAATGTACCTAAAGTTAATCTGCTAATTTTAAATAGAGTACATAAAAGTCCTTATTCAGAACATCCTGGTTACCAAAAGACGATAACTATGCTGAGGAAATATTACTTTTGGCCAAACATGAAAAATGAGGTAGTTGAATACATTGATAGGTGTATGAAATGTCAGCAAATAAAGGCTGAACATCAACACCCAGCTGGATTATTGCAACCATTTTCAATTCCGAATTGGAAGTGGGAAATAATTAGTATTGATTTTATAACTGGTTTACTTAAAAATCAGAAACAGAATGATTCCATAATGGTAGTTATGGATAAGCTTATTAAAGCAGCCCATTCCATACCTGTTAAAACAACCTACAAGGCTACTAACATTGCTGAAATATTTATCAAACAAATTTTTCGTTTGCATGGGATTCCAAAAGTTATAATTTCTGACAGATACTCTAAGTTTACAGGAAATTTCTAGAAGTTTTTATTTAAAGGTTTAGATACTACTTTAAATTTCAGTACATCATTTCATCTGCAAACGAATGGGCAGACAGAAAGAATCAATCAAATTCTTGAAGACATGTTAAGAGTGTATGTTAGAGATCAACCAAGTAAATGGGAAGAATATTTGCATCTTGTTGAGTTTTCTTAAAATAACCATTACCAAGCTTCAACAAAACTCAGTCCATTCGAAATTATGTATGGAAAAAAATGTAATACTCCTATTTCATGGAGTAATCCAGTTGACAAGTTAATGTTATAACCCGAATTATTAAAAGAAATGGAACTAACCATGAAACAGGTTCAAGGCAATTTGAAAATTGCACAAGATAGACAGAAAATTAATATAGATCTCAAAAGAACTCAGAAAGAGTTTCAGGTTTGTGAGCATGTTTTCCTCAAGGTAAAACCAAAAAAGAGCTCCTTAAAGTTAGGAAGCTATGCTAAACTAGCACCAAGGTATTGTGGACCTTTTGAAATATTGTCGAGGATAGGACCAATGGCATATCAGTTGGCCTTGCCACCAAATCTTAAAGTACATAATGTATTTCACATCTCTCTTTTGAAAAAGTATGTGCATGATGCTACCTATGTGATTAATTGGAATGATGTACAGGTGGAACCAGAAGGAGATTTTCCGGTGGAACCCAATTGTATCCTCGACAAGAGGGAAATTTTGCTTCGTAATCGTACCATTGGACAGGTAAAGGTGCAATGGAAGCACCTAAGTCCAGACGAAGCAACCTAGGAATTGGAAAGTAATATGCTGGTGGCATATCCAATTATGTTCCAGGAAGACTTATAGGATGATGAATAAAACAACATTGACGATGATGTTGAACTTAAGAGGGGGTGTTTGTCACATACCCAAATTCTGAATATTTTATGTTGTGAGAAAAATATTATTTTTTATGTTATTGTAAAGTTTTATAATTATTGACCAAGTGGGGTCAAGGATGACTGTAATTAATTACTCTAATATTTTATTATTAATAAATAAAAAGTGAAGACAAATATCCAAATGAGGCTGTTGAATGAGTGTTCACTGGCCCACTAGGAGGAATGAACTGGGGTGGAGAGCAAACTGACACTTGGCAGCATCATCAATTCACTTCTAGCTATTGCAGGGGGCAACTTCCCTATTTTTATGGTCATGTTCCCCAAGAAAGTGGAATTGAGTAGGTGGCTCAATAACTAAGAAACTGACCAAAAGACCTAGGC
Source organism: Larix kaempferi (assembly GCA_027924585.1). Lineage (NCBI taxonomy): Eukaryota > Viridiplantae > Streptophyta > Pinopsida > Pinales > Pinaceae > Larix > Larix kaempferi. The sequence continues at coordinate 726,294 of BSBM01000588.1, forward strand.
ATGCTATTTATCATCCATCGAATTCAACAGGAGGAGCCCATTTTTTACATTGTCATAATTTCTAAAAGAGAAAACGAAGAGAGCACAAGAGATTCGATGAGGGGAAAGCTAGGAAGTGATTGAGTGAGTTAAGACTGCATTCTGAATTAGTTCAGCCTCATTGTTGAGTTCAATATTTCTAAAGGAAGAAGTATTACTATTAAGTACTACTGCTGAGTTGTAGAGGATTTTATTCCATTCTCCACACAACATCTTCGTCCTGGTGGTTCAATGAAATGGCTCGAGGGTCTTAAGGCAAGTTATTTGGCTATCTTCAGGAGAAGGTTGGGTGGAATGGGATCCTTTGGATGTTTGTCACCCTCTGCTGTTAACAGGTTTTCATTGTGTTATCTTATTTATTTCTGCCATATTATTTTCTGAATGGTTAAATTTCTGAACTATTATCTTTTTCTGAATGGTTAAATTTCTGAACTATTATCTATTTCTGAAAAGTTGTTGTAAAATACTAGATTGATAGTTTATTTATGATTGAATGTAGTATTAACAAATGAAATTCTCCCCAATATTTTTCCACACACTGGTCTAGTGTCATACTCTAGTATAGAGGAGTTGAATTATAAATAAGATCAACATGACTGCAAATACCTCAAATAGAACTGTCTTTATAAATATCTGTATAAATGAATTTTATTTATTGTAAAAAAAAAATACTACTTACTGTAGGTCTGTAAAAATATTTCATTTATCAAAGATATCTGTTTTACCTATAATTGATCTTTTATGAAGTTGGAAACATAATTTATTTTATAGCCAAATAGGATATTTATTTATACTGAATCATTATACAAAACCCTAGAAATCTTTATAATAGTCTACTCTAGGTTAAAATATTTTATACAAACTCGGTATTTTTACAAGTACCTTTTCTACAATATTCCATAAGTAAATGTATATGGGCATTGATTTTCCTTCTATGCAAAGAGTATCTAATTAATTCAAGTTAAAGTAATACAATTGCAGTATTAATACGAACAACTGTAATGTATTAAGGGTTTCAAACCCTAAACTATATAATTATAATATACAATAGTATCCTAGGTTTTTGCAGTAAAATAATTATAGTTTATATCTCAAAAGAAAACTATAGAATTACTATATAATTTAAATCTATTAATATATCTTACTAACTAAGAGAATTAACGCTGCCAGAATCATCTAAGGATAAGGTTTTATTAATCAGTTAAACAAATCTTGACATTTCTAGAATATAAATAAAAACCTAATAAAATCACTAATTATAACCATAGGCTATTATACTTCATGATTCTATATTTTCAAATCCTAAGCATGTACAGTTTGAAGTTCTCGAACTCCCTTGTAGAACATACATTTATTTGTAAAAATTTCAACATAGACATTTAGGGTTAGAAAGCAGAGTTTAACTCTGTATTTATAATCTCTTAAAATATAATAAACTCTTTTATGAGCCGCGCTCAGAAATCAACTAACAAATATTCAAATAAACGTTAAGCAGTAAACCGAGTTTTGGCAGGGCCGTAAAGCCTTTCATTTTCAAAATAATCATCACACAGTGTTGAGCATTTGAAATTAGGGGTTTGACCCACTATTTTATCACCTCTGAAACCAAGGCAGAGAAAAGCCATAATTTTTTAGACAGGCTCATACCTGGGAAGGGTGTAAACCTCAATTCTTGTTAATGAACCAAATTTACCAGCTTGGGGTCAAAGCCTATATTTTTCAATACATATAACTACTTTATGAAAAACTATCAAAATTTTTAATATACAGGAGTATAAGAACATTGTAATCCAACACAGCAGAAACAGGGTTCATTTCATTAAGGTTTAACCCTTTATACTTAGCCGATAGTAAAAGCTAAAAAGATTACCAAGTTCAGGCTTAACACTACTTCAAACAATACCCTTAAATAAACATAACTGTCTTAAAAATCACAGAGCACAGGGTTCTCTTAAAGACTGGCATTATGTCGAGAACACCAAACTTACACACATTGTGGCTACAGGATTAATTCATGAATGTTTCAAGGGTTATACACATATAAAAATTCAACCACTAAGGGTTCCAAATTTCTTACGTAAACAACTAAATAACAAAACCAAAACTCTGTCCTTTAAGTAGTTTTCCAAATCAATAGATTTACAAAGAGCCATAGCTCGAGGGTTCAAACCCTACAATTTCGTTACAGAAATGCCATAAGGCATCTAATGCCAAATAAAAACATTAGAATCAAATGCAGGCTTGGAATCCACTTTACGCTGATTGTTTTCACCATCTGGAAACAATGCCTTATCCTTCTCTTATCACTTAAAAGATCACGACAGAGGTTTCCCAAATAGAACCACCGAAGCTTACCAGGGTTGTTGTGCTTCACTGCCACTTTAACTCCATCAGAGCATGGAGTCAAGCTTTGGCAGAAGACAAACTCTGTCACTCAAGCAAACAAAACAATGGTTATGTGATTAGGAACTAAACAAGCAAGCTTTAAATTAAAATAAAAATCAACACCGCAACTTACAAGTTGAACTTACCTTGTTGCGTAACTGCCTTGGCCAAACCACGATCTCCATTGACATAAAACCATGAAAGAGATTGAAGTTTCAATCCTCATACCTTGGGAGGATGCCGGCCTCCACCACCAGCCACACCAAAGAAAACAATGAAATGAGCTACGAGGTTTGGTAGCCTTTCGAAAAACACAGTTAGGGTTTTACCCAAAACCCAAGGCCTTCACGTGATCAAACGACGGAGAGACTACCACGAGATTTCCACTATGCAATCCACCACATAAGTATTAAATTTCCTTAAAGTCTAACCTGTCAAGTCTGCCAACGAAGTTTCCACTAAGTATTTATACCCCAGGTTTATCTCCTTGCTTAGTTCATAAGGTATGAACGTATTGCATCCAGTGCAAAACTTTGTTTTTATAAAATAGTAACCTTAGTCGTGGGATCCAAACCCTGCCACGTAATAATACTATTATGCTTAAGAACTATAGTAATAGGGCTCGAAATTATCGATCGTTTGGTGATAAACTAGGATCATTTTTATAATAAATCTTAACACATGGTTATCACAAAGTATAAAGTTCGCAATCACAGGTTAAGCAATTTATAAAATGCACACATGATGAGCATAAGTGAGAATTTAATCATTAATTGTCACTACTTTCATTATTTATGTAGTTCATAAACTAAATAAAACCAATTACTTAGAAAGTATAAATAGGGTAGGTATTACCCTAGGTCTCAGGTAGGCATTCTAGGCTTATGCCCTTAGCATCAACATACAAGATAATGACGTGCTTAAACTTAAAAAGCTCCAACTGAAGCTATCTCTTACCTGTGAATCTGCACAAAAGAATTTACGATGCGTTAGCTAGCTAGTAGCTAAGTAAGCCTCAGGGTACTCATAGGACCCCTTCATCAAAAAGGAAAACCAAATAGTTAGTATCTTTGAATGAAACAATAACACAGTATGAGATAAGTTAAATGACGATGTATATTTCATATAACAACCATAAATATTCAGACAACAAAGATAGGATATAAGCACCGGATATGTTGTTATAGCATTAATACATGCATACAATCATTCGTATATAGTAAGGACTTTTACGACAAAATATAAATACAGCGTGTAATCGTTGTAACATATTTATAACATTGACTACTAATAGAAGTATGTGTCGTCATAGAATATATTCAATCTGTTATTAAATGAATCAAATTATCATTTATAATACCTTCCGCATAACAATTATAAGCATTTAATGCTATCTAGAAAATTTTAAGTTTTTGTGAAATTTGGTTATGTTACATCATAAGAGTCAAACAGATAAGCTCCATGGCAAATAACTCATCTTTAATTTTTTAATCTATGTTTTCCCGTAATATATTGAGCGATGTTATTGTTTTTCTCCATTAGAAGTGCAATACTAATAAATTTTCATTCATACATGGTTTTCCAACGAGATCTCTAAGATAAATTTTGTGCACTTTGTGCATTTTTTTACTAAGATAAATTTTATACACTTCATGCATTTTGTGCATTTTTTTACTATAAGTGTATATAGAAGATGAGCTAAGCTAGATGATAGTGAATGCCCTTTGAGTCTAATTTTAATACTGACATCCTGTTTTAGTATTCTACAATAACATATGAATGAATAAGCATATTGCCATCAACCTAAAATACATTTGGCTTGGATCCTAGCTTCAAAACTTCATTGTGAAGCATATATCTTGTAGAAACTACAAATATCTTGCATCTTTTGCAAACACCATTGACGTGCTTTTAAAAAAAGGTCTAAAAAAAGACCAGATATTATGCATTTCATTAATCTAACTATTTTTAATAATTTCCCTTTGTACAAGTAGAGTCAGAGATTAAAGATTTAGGGAATTGGTATTAAATAAGATCACCCAGAGGTTAAAAAAGGTTTTTCTAAGTGCATTTAGTGGGCTAGATACTTTCAACACCAGTTTACAATGCAAATGCTTATTAGTTTTTATTTGTAAAGATTTTTACGTAGATCGCAGTGCAAATATTCATTAGTTTGTGTTTGTACATATCTCCTCCATCCTCTCAGTTTATTGGATATTGAGTCGTATCCTAGATCGTACCCACAAATATTTATTATCTGTGTAAATTTTAATGCAAATATTTATTACTTTTACTTTGAACATATCTTTGTATGCACAAAAGTATATCTACGAGATTTTTGGAGATTGAGTCCTACCCAAAGACAATTATTACATATACCAGGTGGCAATTTTAAAAAAAAAAAATAAAAAATTATTTTATTATTATTAAAAAAAATGTCATGTCCCACTAGGGGTATTTAATTAAATCAAGATCATTTACCAATCATAAAAAGGTAATATGAAATTTTAAAATTTTATTAATTTAAAAAAAATCAAATTAATAAACAAAATAATGTAAACTTTGGAAAACTATTGAAAAATTTAGTTTAAAAATATAAAGTCAAAATCATCAAGGCGACCAAGTGATCGCTATATAACCTGTCGGAGACAGGTATAATAAAAATTCATTATTTTTAAATAAATACAAATTTGTTATTATTATTATTATTATTATTATTTTAAGGGTGGTTGGGTTCAACAAAAGCATCATGTCACTAGCAAGAAAGGAACTTGGGTGGGGAGGGTAACATATGGATTCCTCCCAACCACAAAGGCTACATCCAATGGACCTATTGTCCCTAGTGTTTTTCATCCATATCCAAACATAAAAAAACAATCTAGATTATAGTGTGGAGTAACAATTTTTATAACTATATGCATTGTGGGAGTCATTAGATTTTGTTCACTTGATTGTGCTTGGTAGAACCCTTTAATTAAGCCTATATTAAATCCAAAATCTCTAAGTCCTATGAGGTGTTGACTAGGCCATGATTGCATGCATTAAGTTATTACATCCACTAAGTTATTTGTTTAAATTTTGACAACCAAACAAATAAGACTAAATGGGATATATATATATTTTGTAGGTGTATATTTGATGAATTCTTTAGGGAAAAATATTAGCAATGTGTCAAATATACACCTATCCAAGTATTTGAACATATTAAAATTATTAATATGGTTATTGCTAGTAACTGATGAGTGCATAAGGATATCTCCAAAATATTAATAATATTATATTATAAAATAATATAAAGAGTAAACAAATGTACATTATTATAATGTTATACTGTATTGTAATGTTGATGGTGGGTGAGAAATGATGGTTGAATATTATTTGACCATGGTTGACTTTAATGGGCCATGGATGACATTGGTTAAGTATGGTTGACTTTAATTAGTTTACTAAGTTAAATATTATTTGACCATGGTTGACTTTGGTTAACTATGGTTGAGTTTAGTTAGTCATTATTGACTTTTGTGAGCCATGCTTGAATATGGTTGACTTTGGTTAGGTAAGGTTGACCATGGTTAGTCATCATTTACCAAGTTTGCAAATGGTTAAACATTTATGACTATGGTTGACCCTAGTTTGAAAATTGTTAACTATGGTTGACCATGTTTAACCATCATTAATGATTGTTGCTTAACCATATTTGACCATAGTTTACCATAGTTGAGATTTATTTGGCCATGGTTGACTTTAATGGACCATGGTTGACTTTGGTAACTATGGTTGACTTTAGTTAAATATGGTTGAATTTAGTTAGTCATTGTTGACTTTTTTTAACCATGTTTAAATATGGTTTAATTTGGTTAGGTAAGATTGACCATGGTCAGTCATAATTAACCAAGTTTTACCATTGTTAACCATGCTTGGCTATGGTTGACTCTAGTTTGAAAATGGTTGACTATGACTGACCATGTTTAACCATCATTAAAAATTGTTGACGATGTGTGAGAAATGATGGTTGAATAAGTTTGACATTAATTTACCATAGTTGAATAAGTTTGACCATCGTTTACCATGATTGAATATTGTTTAACCATGGTTGACTTTCATGAACGACGGATGACTTTGGTTAACTATGCTTGACTTTAGTTAGTTTACCATGTTAAATATTATTTAACTATGGTTTACTTTAATGGATCATGGTTGACTTTAATTAGCTAATGTTGAATTTTGTGAACCATGCCTGAATATGGTGGACTTTCGTTAGGTAAGGTTGACCATGGTTTGTCATCATTTACAACGTTTAACCATGGTTAACCATGCATGACTATGGTTGACCCTAGTTTGAAAATTATTGAGTGAGGTTGACAATGTTTAACCATCATTTACAACTGTTCTTTAACCATGTTTGACCATAGTTTACCATATTAATTTATCATGGTTGACTTTCATGGACTATGGTTGACTTTGGCTAACTATGGTTAACTTTACGTAGCCATTATTGACTTTTGTGAACCATGCTTGAATATTGTTGACTTTAGTTAGGTAAGGTTGTTCATAGTCAACCATCATTAAATAATTTTGGTCATGGCTAACCATGTTTGACTGGGGTTGACCCTTGTTTGAAAATGGTTGACTATGGTTAACCATATTTAACAATCATTGACCATTGTTGACAATGAGTAAGTAATGATGGTTGGATAAGTTTTACCATAGTTTACCATGGTTGAATATTGTTTGACTATGGTTGAATTTAATGGACCATGGATAACTTTGGTTAACTATGGTTGAATCTAGTTATTTTACTTGGTTAATATTGTTTGACCATGGTTCACTTTAATGGGACATGATTCACTTTGGTTTCCTTTAGTTTACTTTAGCTATCCATTGTTGACTTTTGTAAACCATGGTTGAATATGGTTGACATTGGTTAGGTAAGGTTTTCCATGGTCAACCTTAGCTAACATAATAAACCATTATTCAGTAAAGTCAACCATGGCTAACCAAAGGCAATCGTATTCGAGCATGGTTCACAAAGTCAAGGATATCTAAGCATGATTTTTATAGTGTTAATTTGTGTTAGTTGTAAAAACATTTCAATGTTTTAAAAATAAATTGTGCTTGATAAATAATTACATAATAAAATTTTATGTAAGACAATAACCCTTTAAGAGCACCGCAATATGCCATAATCATTGAATAACCAATATAATCAATTTAACATTAGTTTGAAATTAAATAATTTGAATTAATATAAAATTAATCATTTTTATTATTAAATAAATAAAATTAATATAATTTTTTGTTTGATTGTGGTTGACTACAGTTGACCATGATGTGCATTTTGACCATGTTTAATCAACTATGATTAAACATGATCTACTTTATTCTACATTGCTACATTCATATTGAATAACTTTCTCAAAGTATTATGTTCATTAATGATTATATGTTGTAATGATGCATGCTAGAAAATTATTATTTTTCGTTTTTCAATGTTGTTGTTGTTGTTATTCCATGAACAAATGAAATAAAGATCAAGCTTATATTATAATAAACTAATAAAATATTTTCCACTAACCTTGGTGAAAACGGGGCACTACAAAAGACTATATAATGGTCAAGCTCTAATGTGGAATCGAATGGAATGCTTTCTTGATGATAAGTATCTCTATTTATTTTTAGATAAGATGATGAATCTCATTTGATTGGGACTTCTAAAAGTTCTATTAGTATTATTTGTATAGTTAGATGTAGGCATTGTCGTTGCAGCTAAATTTCATGAGTGACTAAACTGTGATTAAAAAATGTCTATTGTTTAATTCCCGTGACATTGGTTAAGGAAACAGGTTTGTCTTAACTCTTCATTATAACTCTAGTTGGAAATCATTGGCCATTTTTTATACCTATGTGTAATTCAATCACCACAAAGTAGATTGGCTCACAACATGAAGTAACAACTAGAAAAATATTAGCAAAAAAAAATTGATTCTATATGCTAGGGAAAATTTATTTGTTTCACATGTAACATGCAATCATGTAAATTACAAGTGATGCAATACTCTTTCTACGTAACAAATTATCATTTCTAGGATTTGATTTTAGTGTGATAACTGATATGAACATGATAAATTTGATGGAAACTTCATTTCCGAGAAGCTTGAACCATGGTCGTTGTTGTAGGGGCCTTGCCAGTCCAATCGACTAAGTGTATTTAGAATCGACTTTATTATTTGAATTGGTCGGATCAGTCGACCAATTGGCTGGGTTGACTGGCTGATGTAGTTAAGGAGGTTATAACTACCTCCATGAATGTAAAAGTATATAAAGGCCCGAATATGTAAGAGAAGATGCCTTGTCTTGTCATGTTGATCTAATATAATAGATTACTTGATGTTGGTTCCACTACTAACTTCCCTTCTTATTCTCTTTCTATGCATGCTTATTGTATGTTAGTATATTGTTGTGTATGTGTATATCTATTTCTGCATATCATTAGTAATTACTTTGGTGTAATCCCATAGATTACAACATTGGTTATGTTGTCCAGACCTAGATTTTTGGGATTTACAAGAGCATAGATTCATAAATACTGAGTAAAGAAGAGATTCAATTGTGGTGAAGCAAGAAATTTAATAATTACTTGAAAAAATACTATATAAGAAACCGACTATCAACTGTGGAAGTAGGATCTTTATTATACACATAAACCCATAAAAGATTCTTGGAAAATGTCCCCTATGAGATCAAAAAATTGTTGGATAGTCTTGCCGATGAAAAATACAATTGAAGATCAAGAATTTCTATCAAAACTAAAAAATGTAGGCCAAAGGAACTTCTACAAGTGGTTAGAACAAAATTTTGACAAGTTCTATAAAAAGCAAGTGGCAAAAGAAAGAATGCTTGTTGATAGTGTGAAAAAAAGATTCTACGTCAACCTACATGAGAATTTAATTTGCATTGTACTTGCATTATTGCATAAATTTACTATAGACAAAGGATTAAGACATATAGTCGAAGCAAGATCACCAATAAACACTCCCATCTTGACCAATTGGAAGAAAAAAAAAAAAGAGTGGTAACAGTTTTTGAGTAAATCAACACCATGGTTTCCCTCTTCGACCAAGAGTAAATTCGAGGTAAGCCATGGGGGTAGAACACCTGTGAAATACCTTGACCAAAGTAAAAACCTAGTTGACATGTAAAAAAGAGGAGGACAACAGATCAACGATGCCAAGAAATGGACGATTGTCTGAACATGAATATACACTTGACGAAGAGACCAAAAGACAAACAAATTAAAGGATGGAAGGTTGCAAAATTTTTCTCAACTTACAAAAATTAAAAAGTGATAGAAGACATCAAAATAAATTAGGGATATGGGATACACAATGTTAGGATCCCATGTCAACCCTTCTATTTACTTTGTTAGTATATTGTTGTTCGACGCATATGATTTGTAAGTCATCCTGTAGTATTTGTTGATCCATAGTTTGTATTATTGTTGTTGGACGCATATGTTTTGTAATTCGTTCCGTAGTAATTATTGATCCATATTTTGTATTGGCCCATGGTTTGTGTTGACACATGGTATTGACCCATGGTATTGGCACCTAGACTTAGTATATAAGTTTGTGTTGAGACCAATGAAGGTACGGTGAAGTTATTTGTAATGAGCTTGCTCAAAGGAGGTTGCCCCCTCGAAGTGGCCTGCGATCAATATAAAAGTGATTATGAGTTCTATTATTTCTGCGATTTCGTGTGTTTTCATTAATTAATTATTGCAGGTTCTTCACATCTGGTATCAGAGAACTTTCTTGGGCTAAATGGGTGAAATTTCTGCCAATTTTTTTTTTTCGCATCTGTCGCAACTTCGGATCTAGGAATAATCTCTATCCACTTAACTGTGGGAAGTACTTGGGCATAAGCCCTGAAAATCATTGTGAGGAGTACCATAGGAACCCCGAAGTAGCTGGCCCATTGAGAGGACGTACCAGCGAAAAGGGAAACGACACCTACCTGATTGACTAGTTCCCACCTGTGAGGTAAACCAAGAGTTGTCATTTGTTGCAAAGTGGTTATCAGTTTTACCTGATCCGTGGAGTGAGGGGTACTACCCCAATACGCAAGCCGTCAAACAACATTGGTGGCCGAGTGAATCCCCTGAACCGATAGGAAGCCACACATACCTGGGGTCCATATCTATTTTCAGTTGAACTGTTGCTGATCACTTCCACGCCATTTCAGATCCATTTCGAGCCATTTTAGATCCAACCATTTTTTATCCATTCAGCGTCGTTTCAGATCCATTTGTTTCCGATCCCTTCCGCGTCGTTGCATATCTATCTATTTTCGATCCCTTCCGTGTCGTTACAGATCCATTCCTGAATATATATATATATATATATATATATATATATTTATGTTTTTTCTCCATATCTCCCTTGTTTTAACTCCGTTTCCCTTGAAACTTCCCGGACACCCCTGTAATCCCATTTTGCATATTTCATTCTTGAAGATCCTATCCCAAATTCTACTTTCCAAAACCAGAAATCCCACATTTCTCTATTTTTAGGGTTTGCCATAGCTTCTTCAATTTTCACCCACTTGCCTCCAAATTTGGCCACCATGTTCATTCCCTATTTTTGCTCTTTTGTCCATCTTTGGCAAATTTTCTCATTCTTTCACCCCGCTTCTGAAATCCCCATTGTTTGCTTCCCTGTCCATCAGAAAATGTCCAAAACCTAGTCAAACGCCAATTACCCATCCAAGTTTTTCCCAAATCCAAATTTCACTTTACTAAATAAGCTTTTGTTTGTATTTTTCTATCCATTCCCCCCCCACCCCCCCCCCCCAAAAAAAAAAAATCTTGGTTATGGTTGTCACCCGCCCAGGAGCAAAAACCATGGAGGAAGCACTTATAGCCATCCAAACCAAACTCCAAGATCTAGATGAAAAATTTCTTAGCCTCCATCTTCAGCATTCATCCATGAACAATAACCGACAACAAGAATCTTCTACAGCCAATGGGTTCTCTTCTTCTAGCACTTTCCGTGGTCTGAAGCTTGAATTTCCTCACTTCAATCGTACTAATCCAACTGGATGGATCTATCGTGCAGAACAATATTTCAGTCTGCATAATACTTTTGATGTCCAAAAAGTTCCACTTGCATCCTTTCATTTGGAATATGAAGGCCTTCAATGGTATCGTTGGTACATCAAGGCTCATGATGAGCCAAAATGGATAGATTTTTGCCAACCACACAAAAGGATTGTCTGATGACTTCTACAGGAGTTGTTTTATCAGTGGTCTTAAGGATGAAATCCGCCCAGAGATCAAAATTTTCTGTCCCAACACAATGATGGAAGCCCTAAGGTTGGCTAATTTGGCAGAAGACAAGATTTCTACACAACAACGCTCCAAACCCACTTTTGTTTTCTTCCAAAATATGGGTTCTCAACGACCTCCCATCCCGCCAGCTCCTTGACCAACTCCTATCAAGCATTTGTCTGAAACAGAGATGCAGGCACGCAGAGAAAAAGGGCTTTGTTATAATTGTGATGAAAAATTCACTCGGGGACATAGATGTGTTCAATAAAAGCTCTATCTCTTAGATGTGGATTCTCCGCCCGCCTCTAAAGTTGGTGAAGAAGCTCTAGATACACCGGATGATCAAATCAACATTCAGGAGCTGCCTATTGACTTCGCATCTCAGAAAGACCACCCAGATATATCTCTCCATGCTTTATCCGACATCACCACCCCCCAAACAATGTGGGTTAGGGGTTACTTCAAGAAGCTTACTCTTACAATACTCAGTGATTCTGGTAGCACTCATAACTTTGTTAACCCTCGGATCGCTAAACATGCTGATTGTTTTGTCCATCCTTGCTCCAACTTTGAAGTCATGGTTGCCAATGGGGGAACCTTACCTTGCAAGGGAAAGTGTCACAATGTGCGTATCTCTCTGGAAGATTATAACCTGCACTCTGACATGTTTTCCTTGTCCTTAGGCGGATGTGATGTAGTTTTGGGCATTCAATGGTTACGCACACTTGGCCCCATCTTATGGGATTTTGCTGAACTTTGGATGCAGTTTTCAGTCAATGGGACACAACACAAATTTATGGGCTTATAACCAGGGTCTCTCCGCATCATCAGTTCACAACGCCTAGAAAAGATCCTTAAGAAGAATTCACATGGTGTCATCGCTCAGCTCCATTCCATCCAGATGCACCCACCAATGGTCTCCACTACTTCCTTGGATAGATATGCAGGTGTCCTTGTTGCATCAATGGGATTTCCACCTTCAAGAGACCTTTCCGATAAGCATTTAGCCACATCTACATCTCAGCAGGAAATGATGGCTATTTTTCCTGCAGTACAAAAGTGGTAGCCATCCCTACTAGGAAATTTTTCCACATCAAGACTGATCTCCAGAGTCTGGAACATTTTCTGGAACATCAGGTCTCCTCACCAGCACACCAAAAATGAGTTATCCAACTCATGGGTTATCACTTTGCGATCACTTACAAGACAGGTAAGGATAATATGCTAGGAGATGCTTCTTCTCGCCAATTTGATGACCCAATTTCTCTTACAGCTATTTCTCTTCTTGTTCCAAATTGGTTGCAATCTATTCAACAGGGCTATCTCTTCTATGAACTCCATGCTTCTTCATCGGTAGGGCACTCTGGGTTCCTCAAAACCTATGACCGGGAACAATGTAACTTCTTTTGGCAGAGACTGAAAAGAAAAATTCACCAGATGGTGGTTGAGTGTGATACTTGCCAGGTCAACAAGGGTGAAATGACACTCCTTTCGGGACTGCTCGAACCCTTGCCCATCCCCACATAGATGTGGACAACTATTTCTATGGATTTCCTAGAAACGCTCCAGTGGTACAATACCACATCTAAAAAGACACCTTATGAAGAAGTTTATCAACAGGCACCGCCAGTTCTTTTTCTATACACGCTCAGCAGCTCCCCAGTTCAGGAAATTGACTCGGTTCTTCGAAACCACGATCATATTCTTCTCATTTTGCAGGACAATCTTCACATGGCAAGAATTCAACTGAAACAACAAGCCGATCAACACCGTTATGAATACACTTTTCACGCAGCTGATATGGTCCTTCTTCATCTACAGCCTTCCAAGCAATCCTCCCTAAAACTCAAAAGGCGTCAGTGGGCCGGAATGAAATCCTAGGATGCTACAGGGGAACCACTCCTTCAGATTCTACATCAATTTCCACATCTAAAGCTTTGAGGACATAGATTTTTCTAAGGGAGAGGGGATGTTAGGAACCCATTTCAACCCTTCTATTTACTTTGTTAGTATATTGTTGTTGGACGCATATGCTTTGTAAGTCATCCTGTAGTATTTGTTGATCCATAGTTTGTATTATTGTTGTTGGACGCATATGCTTTGTAAGTCGTCCCATAGTAATTGTTGATCCATATTTTGTATTGGCCCATGGTTTGTATTGACACATGGTATTGACCCATGGTATTGGCGCTCAGACTTAGTATATAAGTTTGTGTTGAGACCAATGAAGGTACGGTGAAGTTATTTGTATTGAGCTTGCTCAAAGCAGGTTGCCCCCTCGAAGTGGCCTGCAATCAATATAAAAGGGATTTTGAGTTCTGTTATTTCTGTTATTTCGTGTGTTTTCATTAATTAATTATTGCATGTTCTTCACACACAAATGCCCACTCGAAAATGTCCCTAGAAAAAATTGTAGAGCATTGGGTCAAGAGTATACCAACGCTTCTCGAGTCGAGACAATTTACACCAAGTGTAGAAGATGAAGTAACTATGACGGCTTTGGGAATCCCTAAGGAGATATGGGTTTAAGGTCAACCAAACGTACCTAAGTTAAGAAATGTTCGACTAGGTGTAGAAGATGAATCCACCACAACAACTCCCATATTGGAAGAAGGACTGCAAATGATTGAAATTGGCCTTAAAGTCTTAAACATATATGAAATGGAAATCAATGAATCCCCAAATGTAACATCTCTTACATCAAATTGTCTCATAGTCAATCATATTTTAATGCATCATTTGAGTATGAATCCTGGGTCCTCATCGATATGGAGTCGAATATATGAGAATGGACAAGTAATTGATAATATATGTATGCAAATATCAAGTAAATAAGGTAATTGGATAACAATTACACCTAAAAACTATTGAAATAATTTAATTGTTTGGTTCGAGGATTTCACGGAACTGCTTCCTACCAAATTTAATATCTGAGGAAAGTAAATCACTAGTAAGTGAAAGGCACACTAAGAGACTCGCCCAAAAACCAATGGTGTCACAGAATATAAAGACAATTATTTTCAAATGGATTATCTAGAAGATGTTAGCAATAAGGAATAAAATTCAAATTGAATAATTGAAGTCAAGGATTTGAATTAGTTGACCCCTATGATAAGTCGAATCCTTTTATCCAGTCGATTACATTCAGTCAAACACGTCGACTTATTTGATTCAAGCTAACTTCGTCAATAATAATTGATCATTGTCTCCACCTCCATTATCACTTATAAATTCTACAAATATGCCAAAAAAACACCATTGGAAATCTTCCTTTGTATGAGGGAAACAAAGATCCTAAGAGACATCATTTTGTATGTGAGAAGATTTGGGAATCTCAAGATATTTTAGATGAAGGAAAACAAGTGGAACAGTGTGTGGGAATGATGAGAAAAAGAGCACTTACCTTGTTCGTGAACTATACAAAAAATAAAAACAAAACCAAGAATGAAATTAAACAAGCCTTATTTCAAGTCTTCAGATTCTAGTATGTTGAACACCTTACCACCCAAAGACTCAAAGAAATAAATAAAATTCCAAGAGAATCGATGAGGGACTATGAAAAGAAGTTTAAATATTTGCTCAATCAAATCCCATATATGATTAATGTTAAACTCCAGGTGCAGTGGTTTGTGGTGATAAAGTGTCCTCAAACACATAGATTTATTAATGAAGGAGAAAAACTACATCAGAGATACGTGATGGCTAAGGGAAAAAATCTACCTCACATATAATAGAATATGGGTTTAAATTACCCAAAAAAATAACTAAAGAAAGGTTTTCTAAAACTAACTTGGACACCTCACATAATCACATGACTATGTAGGTGTCCCCTTTAAATCATTTTTTTACTAAAACATCAATTCACTACAATCCTAAGCTAAATATTTTGGATCCTAGTTTATAACAATTCCCCCTTTCCTCCAAAATTTCTTTAGAGCAAATAACAAGTTCTTTTCTAAAATTAGTGAATTTAATCCTTCCAAGAGATTTAGTGAAGATGTTATCAATTTGATCTTTTGTTTGACAATAATTTGGCTTGATGATTTCCTTGATGATGAGAGTTTGAATATAATGATACTTTGTATACACATGTTTTTTCTTTGAGTGAAATACAAGATTTTTGGATAACTTGATCGTTGATTGAATCGTTGAAGAATGAAGTAGCTTCATTTTGAATAACTTCAAGATCCTAAAAAATTCTTCGAAAACAGACTATTTCACAAGATGCTTCCCAAGATGAGATATATTTTGTTTCTACTATAGAATTTTCAATTGTGCCTTGTTTTTCACAACTCCAAGAAACATCAGTTGATCCTATTCTCATTAAATATCCCGAAGTAGATTCCCTATCATCACTATCTCTAGCAAAATATGCATCTTAGTAGCCAACAAGTTTATAAAATTTATTCCTTTTATATTCAAGCCCAAAATATTTTGTTCCTTGAAGATATCAATGTACTCTTTTTTATTCATTCCAATGAATCTCTATGGGTTCATGCATACATTGGGAAAGGATGTTGACTGCAAAAGTTAAGTCTGGACAAGTATTTGTTAGATAGATTAAACTGTCGATTAACTGTTGATACCTAGCATTGCTAACAAGTCACCCACCTTCAAACATAAAAAGTTTTAAGTTTTGATCCAATTGGGTGATAGATGGTTTGCAATCCTCCATTCCAAACTTCTTAAATAATTTAGAAACATACTTACTATGAGAAATAAATATGCTTCTTTCTTGTTTTATAACTTTAAGTCCAAGATAGTAGTGAAGTAAATCCAAGTCTGTCATTTCAAAACCTATTTTAATTTCTTGCTTCACCTGATAAATATGATCATCAGTATTACTTGTTATCAAGAAATCATCAACACACATCACCAAAATTATAAAGTTGCTTCCTTGGAATTGAACATACAAATTTTCATCTGGCTCACCGCGAAGAAAACCAACGTTCTATAAATAGGCTTCGATTTGAGCATACCAAGGTCTAGGTACTTGTTTTAAACCATACAATTCCTTATACAATTAAAAAAGCTTCCTTTCTTTGCCTGGAATATTAAAACCAATATGTTGATTCATATATACATCCTCCTATAAATCACCATTTACAAATGCACTCTTCACATCCATTTCATGCACTTTCCATCTGTTTTGTGCAACTGAAAATGGCACCACCATGATAGTATTCCACTTAGTTGTTGGAGGGAAGGTTTCTTCATAGTCAATCTCTTCTTTCTGAGCAAACCCCTTTTCCACAAATATATCCTTGTACTTATGAAATTCACCATTTTCCTTATAATTAATCTGTAAACCCACTTACAACCAATGGGTTTTACATTCTTTGGACACTCAACAATTTTCCAAGCCTAATTTGTAATTATTGCATCATATTCACATTGCATGCCACCCTCCATTCATCATGTTATACTGCCTCTAGAAAATTGGATGGATCGGTAGCAGCAAGAGAAAATTTTTGTGAACCCAAATTCTATTGACTCATTACATAACTCCTTGTACCTATTTTATGTTTTTTACCAGACTTAACTTCCTTAAGTAATATAGTTTCCCACTTTAGATTCTTGTGTACAACCTGAGGTGGTGACGAGGTACATTCCATACAACTATTATCAATGTTAACTTGAGTTGAATCTTCTAAGTTAATTTGTGAATAACTTGTTGAATCTTCATCTTCCACCTATTTGTATGATGTCCAAGCCATTTCAAACCACTGGTCATCCCTTGATTTGTTTAATTGTTGTATTTGTTATTCTTCCTTAGTTAATTTTTTTTTCTCTAAGTGACTAAGTAGTTTCTCAATTTCTTCTGCATTTAGACTTTGTATTTCATCAAAAGCAAGATCTCTTCTAACAATCAATTTTCCACTAGATAAAATTCTATACACTTTTTTATGTTCAGAATACTCGATCAAGATGTGTTTCATACTTCTAGAATCTAACTTTGTTTATTTTTCTTTTGGAATTAGGACATACAAAATTGAACTGAAAACTATAAGATGTTTAATCATAGGTTTGAATCCATACCATGATTCATACGGAGTTATTCCCTCTAAATATGAAGAGGGATTTCTCAATTAAATTCATTTATTTACTACCTCATCCCAATAACTTGAAATTAACTCTTTGAAGAACAACATTGATCTTACCATACCCAATGATGTTTGATTCATTTGTTCAATTACTCCATTTTTCCATGGAGTATAGGAGTTAGTCAATTGAATCCTAATTCCTTTTTCCTGGATGTATGCTAGGAATTCATTTGAAGTGAATTCACCTCCATTATCAATTTGCAAAGTGGTGATTTTCTCCTTAGTTGCAGTTTCAACGAAATTATGAAAAGACTGAAACTTTGCAAATGCATTTGATTTTTCTTTTAAAAAATACAGCTAAACCATCACACTAAAGTCATTAATGAATAGTAAAAAATACTTACAATCCCCAAGTGAAGTTTCCAAATGTCCACAAATATCACTATGAACAATCTCTAATATCCTAGTTTCCCTCGAAGTACTTGTGGGAAATTCTAACCTCCTCTATTTTCTATAAATGCAAACTTGACATCTTGCATTCTCCTTCCGAAATGTGGGATATCCCTCTATCGTTCCTTGTTTTTGAATTTGAATAACACTATCAACATTCAAATTACAAAAAAGATGTTGAAGTTTGGTTTTCATTGATGTCAAAAAGGACTTAGTACCCATGATATCAAAGAGGAATTAGTATCCTTGTGCCAATTTCAAGAAATATATGAAATACAGTTTGAATAAGTACATAATAGCTTGCTTAAAGTACATAAAATTATGTGTGCAAGACCCATCTAGTTGTGGTACTTCAAAGGTGATGTCAAGAAGTGGTTGGACAAGTTTCGGAAGTGCACAAGAGTCTTGCAAGCAAGAAGTGGTTGGAAAAGTCTTGGAAGTACGAAAGACCCAGCAAGCAGAAGATGTATTCAAGTCTTGGAAGTGCACTAGACCCACCAAGTGATGGTACTTCAAGTCCAGAAGACCCCACAAGTAGTGGTTCCCAAGTGTGCAAGTCCCACTATGATAAGGACCATGTGTGTGAAATACCTACAAGGCATGATACCTCAGTTGT
Organism: Larix kaempferi; assembly: GCA_027924585.1. Taxonomy (NCBI): domain Eukaryota; kingdom Viridiplantae; phylum Streptophyta; class Pinopsida; order Pinales; family Pinaceae; genus Larix; species Larix kaempferi. The sequence continues at coordinate 745,153 of BSBM01000588.1, forward strand.
GTAGATCAAGACAAGTGGTAGATGCATAAGTCATCTTAACCATGAAGAAGTGAAAAAGGGATGCTATGACCAACTTGTGGACACATGGTCTACACAAGACGAGTATAAATAAGAAGCCAATTTGGAGAGTGGAATGTAAGCTTGAGGATAAACAAATGGTAGTATTCTTATTTGGAAAGCTTCGAATTATTGGGGTATCGATGGCTCATTGAACCAGAAAAACATAATCTACTAGAGAGCTAGATGCGCAAAGACATAAATGTAGCACAACAGATGATGCGCAAGAGGATGTGATTTATCTGAGATAGATGCACAAGGATATAAATGAATTGCAACAGATGATTCATAGAATGATGTAGTATATGAGACATATGCACATGAACAAAACAACAACACAACATATAATGTATAGGATGATGTGGTTTATCTGATATAGAAGCACAAGAATAGAACAACATAATAGTAGACGATGCGCAGTATCAGTTGATTATGCAGATGTGTAGAACCAGAATGGTATATTAAACAACACGTAGATTATGGAAGTATATGAAGACTAGTTTGAAGTACTAACGAACTGATGATAAAGCAAAAAAGTTATGAAAGACAGAGCATATAGAAGGTGCACACGAAGGAATGTATTGCAGTAAATATGTAGAGTATGAATATCAATAGAAAGCGAGAAGAATATTCTACAGTCATATAAGGGTGGTAGGACGGGGCAAGGAACAGGGAGATGGTGCTTCCTTCAAATCGGAGCCTATAAATTCAGGGGGTCGATGCCTCCTTCCAGTTGGTGCTGGTAAATTAGGGAGTTGGTGATTCATTAAGGTTGTAGCCTATAAATCAGGGGGTTGGAGCCTCCTTCTAGTCGGTGCTGGAGAAATTTGGAAGTTGGTGCTTCCCATGAATGTATTCTTTATTAGATAAGAAAGCATTCTGTGGTTTTCTCCCAATTGGGCTTCCAAGTCAAATCTTTGTGTTCTTTTTTGTATGAATGTGTTGATGAATGAAATTGTTTATGGTGAATGCATAGTCTAAAAATAGTTTGAATTTGGTAAAAGTGAAAATTGTTCATAACTATGCATAATACTGATTCACCCCCCTCTCAATATTAATCATATTTCCAGCAAAAGAATATGCCATAATCTAAAGGGTGTAATAATGGTCTCAACTGATCCTGCAAATTATTTCATTCTTGGAATGATTGTGCCTTTAATTCTAAGGATCTTTCCATCTTCATAACCTGTCATCAGTATTTTGTAAGCATCTTTTATTGAATTGATTTTGAGCATCCCATCTTCCATTACAATTTGATGTCCTGATTGTGAATCAAAACCAAAGAAAACAATTTTTTCTTAAATGAAAGAACATACCAAACATTAGAAATCATTCTTTCCCCGATTCCTTGTAAAAATACCTTTATTGAACCTTTTCCTTGTGGTATGTGAGTGGCACCATTTGTTAGAAAGACTGGATTCAAAGGGAAGTCCTGATAATTCAAAAAGACATCTTTCATGTATGTCATATGTTGAGTGGAACCTATACCCATGATTCATGCATCCTCAAAATAACTTCTAAAAGAATAATTTGTTTGAACTAAGTTTGTTGCTTCTGATTGTTGAAGTGTTGTAAAACCATATTCATAATTCTCATTTTCTTCGGTACTCACATATTGTGTTGAAGAAGAATATTTTTTCCTAGTTATCTTTTCATAATATACTCTACCATCTTAGGCATAATAGTTAATATTATTACATAAAAAACAAGGTATTGCTTTCTTGCCTCTTCCCCTTCCATTGTATTATGAATGTTGATTTTCTTCTTCTTTGGAACTGCTCTTAGTACAATTCATATTACCTCTTCTTGTTCCTCTTCCTCTTCCCCCCGCAACCTTGACCATGACCTCTATTTGAATACTAAAATGATATATGCTGATTTTCATTCCCATTATGTTCATTTCCTTTGGTAGGATAAACACTTTTCCAATGGAATGTTTGCTTGTGCTTGCAATCAATACATCCTCCCTTGATTTATTTTTCTTACCAAAGGTTTTATCATGATTATCTAGCAACTCACTAAGTTTGTTGAAAGTTATATTCTCGAACTTATCTGTAATTTGTAATGTTTCAAAAAAATGCTTGTATGATTCTAGAAAACATGATATCAAAATTGTAGCCATCAAACTATCCTGATTTTTAGAAAAACCAACCTTTGTAATTTCTTGTCTAATATTTTTGAGTCTTGAATTGTATTCCATGATATCTACCCCTTAAATTATTTTTTTTTGCAATAATTTTAATTTAAGATCAATTATTTTAGCACTAGGCTACAAATCAAACAAATCTTTAAGAAATTTCCAAGCTAACCAAGCATCACTACAATTTTCAATGTGAACAAAAACTTCATCAAAAACCATACTTTGAATAAATGCAATGCCTTTTCATCTTTCAACTCCCATTTTTCTATTTGAGTAGCATCAGTAGGTTTTTTAGGTTGCGCATTACAAATGCCTTTCCATAATTCATTATAAATAAGCGTGTTTTGAATGTGTTGACTCCATACTTTATAATTCTTTGAACCCTCCAATTTGTCATAATCATTAAAGAGACTAATAAATTTATACATTGTAAGATGAAGAAGCATAAATTTAATTACACTTTAGTCAGGAAAATATCAATAGTAGGCACCAAAACAATGCACCTTATAAGTTATAACTCCAAAATACAATATATCCAAAAGAAAATAAAAGACACCTTATTTTGCCACAAGAAAATAAAATGCACCTTATATCACCAAAAAGTGCACCTATGAATATTTGCAATTGTGTTTTTCCCCGTGGTTAAGTATGAGTGTGCTTGTCACTATCAAGAAATGAACCAAAAAATCACCAAAAAAGAGGAAAACCATGCACCAAATGCACCACACTCCATGCAACATAAGAGATCTATAGGGGCTTGGACTTGAGACACATTTAGTCTTGTCAAAAAATTAATTGACTGATATTTAGTGTGGTCTAATCAATTCTTGCCATGGATAATTTTAAGGACCCATACTTATTTAAAAGTGTATAAACCTTGGCGAATCTTACCAATTCTTAAAATGTCAACTATAAAATATTTGGCGATACTTTTCTAAAATTCTTTCAATTTCTAAGGATTTTATATAGTTTATATAATAATTTGGCAATTTTTAGAGTGAAAAAAGTTAACCCCATCAAAATTGGGCGAAATGGGGCTTCAAAAAATGCAAATTGGCGAATCTTTTTTTGGAAAAAAACATGGAAAAATAGCCCATGGGATAAATTTCACCCCTAAAATTATACTTGATTTTTGTGAATACAATATATGTTAGAAGATTTGGTCTCACGATTACAAAGATTACAATTTAAAATAAACCACATGCACTTATAATACACTACGGTTTCAAGAAAACCCATCTCTACCATTTATGTAAACCATATATCTCCTTTGGTCAAATGAAGTGCAAAGAGAAAGGATTTAGGAATACAAATACATACCATAAAGGTTGAATCATGAATAAAAATGGGCTAACATGAAGTGTTTATTTACTGATGGGGTTTTCCATTATATTGTATGAGCATGTTTACATTAAACCTTCTTGGTGCGGTCTATATAAGGGGGTGATGCTCTCTCTTGCATTGATGGTGAACCGATGTTTAGCTCCCAATAGTAGAGAGGTCAAGAAATCATTTTGGGTATTTGCAGGTCAATCCTCTTTAAAATACACATTGATGCTAGTTCAAAACAACAAAGTCTCAAACCCTTAAAACTCAAACTATTTACCTCAAATACTGCAAAAACTTTAGATACAAGGAAAACTCTTATGATAATAATAATTCACTAACTTAGGTAGGTAGAGGGGTAGTTCCCACTTGTTCTTGCAAGGGAAGTGGTAGATGGATACTCTTACAATATTTATGCATACACAGTGAATGCCCACACCTGGAATCATATAGAACAAATAAAAAGGAAGAAAACGAGACTCCCACATAACAGAACCCTATATTTCAAATATGTGCAGCAACCTCAAACTATGTGCAAGAAACACCACATATTGTTTCTCTTATTCATCGAAGGAACGATTCTTGAACAAATTCTCTTTGGACAGCTCTTCAAGCTGGGTGTGATTGAAAATAGAAATAGCACCACTTTGACAAAGTGTCCTCAAACACAGAAATGTGAAGGCTAAGGGCCAAAATATCCTCACATAGAATAGAAGATGGGTTTAAATAAATAAAAAATCGTTATCTAAAACTAACTTGGACACCTCACATAATCATGTGAGTGTGTAGGTGTCCCTTTTACATTAATGTTTTACTAAAACATTTATTTGTTGAAGTACTAAAATAAATATTTTGCATCATAGTTTCTATCATGTGGATGGACTTTTACAAAGAATAAGAGACCCTTTCAGAATGCATGATATTAAAACATATTAAGATTCCCTTTGGAAGGAAAAGTAGATTGAGTCAGACGATGAAGGACCGACCATCTTAAGACATAGATAACTAAAAGAAAAACTTGGGATAATGCAAAGATCCATCAGATAAATTTCTTTAAAATATCTAATCTATGGTGCACTATATGTTGGCAGGCGATTTGGTAAGGAAGAGTCGCAGTATCACCAATGCTGCGACACATCAGAAGAGGTCGCGGAAGATAGAAAGCAGGATTATTCTATGCATTTTGGGTCAAGTGTACCATAGTTGGCGGGTTTCGGGTCATTTGGACCACATATTATGTGTTTTATGCATTTTTGAGTCAGTTGTAGTGTGGTATGCGGGTTTTTGGGTCATTTGGACTGCGTCAGTTAGATTTTGGGTCAATTTTCCAAGTGTCGGTTAGGAAGTTGTTAGTAAGTGGACAAGAGTTGAAAAGTGGAAGCCTATATATAGACAAGAGTTGTAAGGGTTGAGGGACCTTATGTTTTGGCTTTTGATCTTAGTACGGACCGTTGGATGTTGATTATGCGCATCTTTGAGTCTTGTTGATGCCTCGGGGGTGAAGGGTAAGTGCAAAGTGCTGGAATGGGTTCCAAGGCACACAACAGGGGATGAAAACCAAGCCAAAGGCTTCAAAAGACCTTGCGCAAGGGAAATTATATCCTCAAGCTGTTTGGTGTGGTAATCACCCATGGATATTTGTCCTCCACTAACACTCTATGAGTAAAATATTTGATCTTGAAAGATCAGTTTTCCTATCAAGGAAAACAAAGTAAAAACTAGTTACCAAAATCTAACTTAACCTACCTAAGGAAAGAATCTATTGTATGTCTGATCTATCCTAAAAGGAAGAGTTGATGTTGTGCAGATCAAATTTGAAGTGTGATGAACAAGTAGTTAAGTACCTTAAACAGAAATGTCCTTGGGTTCTTCACTTGTTAATTAAAGTTTTATCAATTAATAAAAATTAAGTGACAATTCTTCAAAGTGTTTAGGCCTATTCAAATATCTGATATGTAATCATTCTGTTAATTGAAAAATTAACATTTGATTATACATATTTATTTGCATCGAATCATTTGCAGAAATATAAAAGTGAAAATGTTCAATTAAAGAAATTTAATAGAAAATTTTTGAGCATAATCCAGACATACAGAGAAATCAATATGAGAGATCTTATGCATTAATGAATGTTCTACAAAAGATTAAAGACATAACCAATGACAAATTTGAAACATTAACTCAGCAATTCTCAAAGAAATTTGAAGAACATTAGAAGGTGGATTAAAAGATAACTTTCCTGAATAGAGAAGTCTTGTACTAAAATTACAATGACTCTGATAGACAGAGTATCTTTAGTCCAATCTCCTGCTGAATTGCAATTCCAAAATTTCCAACCCTTTACTAAGGGAAACATTCCTCCTTATATACTAAATTTACATAAGAGTTCCAAAAGGAGAAATTCTACAAAATAGGATCTAACCATCGATCCAAGAAATCTTGCTATTTTTAAGCTTAAAAGATTTTATGCCACCTTTCACAAAAGAAAAACTTGTTCTTTAATCAGATAAGGTCTCGTGGCACCATAAAAATTCAATCACAGATTGTTCACTATCATCGACAGGTGGTGTGGCTTGCAGAGCATTTGCTGTAGGAAATTCGAGGTCGGGGAACACACTATCAAAAACAGAGAAATCCATTAGAGGATTTCCTTCAGGAATGGTAGCCAGCACATCAGGTTCTTCATTGATTATAAAGTCCTATATAACATTAGTATCGAGATCAGTTGATTCCTCCAGAATTTCCTTCCTTTGCTCTTCGGGGTTTTGCATGTAGGCAGACAAAGTTTCGAAGTCTTCTTCACTGCTACCACTACTAAGATCAGGAACACCTGCATCAAACGGTGGTGACAACATTTCTTGATACAACAAGGGGTAGAGTTCTTTATTTTCAACCTGAACATTAGAAAATTCACCATCTGCATGAATATTACTCATTCTGAATGAGTCTTGGATAGTAGGACGCAAAAAATACCACATAGAGTCTTACATCTTCCAGAAGGCAAGGGATGAACTGGAGATTTCATGTTAATTGCTATTTAAAGGCCAACAAGCAGGTCGGTGATAATCGGGCAGGGAAATCTGCAATGATTAAACTTATCCATTCAATTCATTGTAATTACTTCAATTGTAATGACAAGAGTCGAGGTATGTGTCATTCGGATCAAAGCTTGCGCGAAGTACGAGTTCAATTACTACTCGCATGATTTTTAATTGCCTTTACGATCACATCGTTGCAAGCAATCTTCCATCAATAATTATGACTAGTAATTAATAATGGAGACGAAAGTTAGGGTGATCAAGTTTATCTGCAAAAAGTCTCGACTAGGAGTTCCAGTACATGGGCTATCAATTCTTTGCACGTAACAAATCCGATCAATCTAACCCAACTTCCATGAGAATGATAAAATCTTTTAGGTCGGGAATAAGTGAAAAGAAATGATCATTAAGAGGTGGAACAAAAGCGACAAGATGTCAAAGCTCGATTCCAGACATGGCGAACTTAAGGCGGAGAGATGCCGTCCATCCAACATGAAGTAATTGATAGACTTGTATTAGTGTCTGCTATCACGGATTACACAGAAAAATGATAATCTGGTAGAACCAACTTTCAAAAGACAAAATGGAAAAGCCTGACTTAACTGACTACCCAAAATCAACATGACCGTGAGACCATAACAGATGGACGACTGAGATTAACCGGAGCAGGATGCGGAATCGGGTTCAAGTATTTTCATGAAGTTCTTATTCAAAGATCCCGAAACCCGAAAGTATGGATTTGCGGGTTGCAGGTTCACAAAAATGGAAGTGGGAGAAAAGATTTCCGAAAGCCAAAAACCGACTATGCGGGTGGCAGGTTTCGGGAATGTGAAACTGTAAGGAGAGATAACAATCCCAAAAGCCGCATCCTGAAATTACGGTTTGTGGATTTCGGGAGTACACACCAAATAACAAAAAAAAATTACAATCTCGAAAGCCGAATGCTGCCATTGTGGGGTTCAGGTTTCGGGGTAATTATTTCTCAGTCTTATTACAGAATGATTCCGCAACCCGTAGCCATTGGGTTGCGGGTTTCGGAATTACCAAAACCAAAACTTAAAAAACAACAGTCCTGCAACCCGCACCTATCGGGTTGCGGGTTTTGGGTTCTCCAAATGTCGGGTTTCGGGATGATGATAATAGTAAAAAAAATACTCAAAATTTTTGCTCTTTTCAGACCGAAACACTTTGGAAGAAATAATCAAACCCTTACAAACAAGCAGACCAAAAGAATGGGTGAAGAATTTTAGAGGTAAAATCAAAATCTAAAATTTTCAAGATGAATCACCCAAACACCTTTGCGCTTATTAAAATTGGGGGCTCCCGTGCCTAGCTAAGCATGGGATCTGTTGTGGCTACAACAAATGGCGACTGGATGGGAAGAACCAGTTATGTCTGCAGTCAAATCCATCTAAAGACAACATGTCAATCAACCGATTTCTTGAAACTCAATTCAAAGAAGATACTCAAAAGATAACGGCCAACAAACAATGAACATGAAAATGGATAGATCTCAACAATGACCATTTTAAAGATAACACTCATCCGATAAGGATATTTAGAGAGTAATAGCAAATCTTTACCATGATGTAATCATTGAAAACCAGCTTGTGTTGAACCTGGGCACAGTCTTAGAAATGCTCATGGATATCCTAATTACAGATCCCCTTGGTTTATTAATTATATGTATATTCAGTGATCCTCTATGGATTATATATATACTCCTTTATCTTTTCTTTCTCTTTTTTTTTTAATATTTTGTCCCCCCTTTTTTTTAATACCTAAAATCTTGTTGATATGAGACCACTGTATTGACTTGGTGATCAGATGAAAAAGTGCCATTCACAGGCCTGATTTGGAAATTGGTCAAGCTAGCTTGATGACGAGACTCATTGTCTTCTGGCTGCAAGACCAAAAGAAATTATCATGGCTTTGCAACCATATTGTGATAATTCTAGTCCAAGTTCAAACCCATGATCATAGCAGGGCTGGCTTGTGATAAGACCCCCCTGTCCTTTTATACAACAAAATATCCCATAATGAAATACAAAGCAATTTATTTTGGCATAGGCTACAATGCATTGCCATGGTTTGGTGACCATATAGTGATAATGTTAATCACCATTGCTTTGCAGATCATGAATGGACCGACCTATAATAGGATCTTCCACCTTCCAACAGAACTGAAAGTCATCTTCCAACTGTGGTGGCTTGATGTGAAGATGTCATTCCACTTTAAACACCTATGAACCTAATGGGTTGGATTGATAACAAGACCACCCACCTTGTAACTTATAATTTTAAACAAAATTCATATTCAAAGTGATTGTAAAAGGATCCATGAGCAATCGGAACTGGTCAGGTTATTATGATATGTCGTTCAATCATGAAACACCAGATAGAGAAATAATGACCATCCTCCATACCTCAATTACACAAATAAAGCATGGTGAAAGATAATGATCAAAGTGAAAAGTATCCAAAGGCACTGCACTTATTTGACTGTTTATTCTTCAGAGCAAATTCTAATCAAAAGCCAGAAAGTAAGATTGATAACGATGTTGAAACTTCAAAAGCAATTGTTGCTAAGAAAAGTGATCATAAGCCATTACCACAAGTGTGAAGCCTTATTAATGAAAACCAAAACAAAACAAGAAAACCAATCAAAATGTCAATGCAATAAAACAAATGATTGAAAAACAAACCACACCTATGTACAAGTGCACCAGATTGTTCAAACAAAATACTTTTTGAGAAGAGACACATTCACTGGGAAGGTGTCTATCACTCCCTCTAGCATCTGTAATCGAACAATGCCGGGACCAATCTTTTTTGTAATAATGAAAGGTCCTAGAAAAAGGTGCTGAAACTTGGTGTATTGATTCTTATCTTTACGTTGCTTATCCCACCTTAGAACTAGGTCACCAACAGAAAATTCCCTGTCAGATGAAGATTTTTCATCAAACCATCTCTTCACCATCTGCTGATGATGATACAACTTGTTCTTGGCTATTTCCAGGTCCTCCTCTAGCTTCAAGAGGGTGTCAATTCTTTGTTGGAGGGGAGAAGAATCATCTTCTTGGACAGATTGGGCCAATTGTAGTGAAGAAATGGTAAGATTAGTGGGAAGGATGGCTTCTTTGCCATAAACCAAACAGTAGGGAGAATTTGCGATTGCTGCTTTTGGGGTAATTCGATCTGCCCAGAATGCATTGTACAACTGTGTGTGCCAATCTCTACGATGAGAGGCTACAGTATTCTTGAGAGTATTTATCAGGTTTTTGTTTGATGACTCAGCCAAACCATTACCTTGAGGATAATAATTGGCAGAAAACTTAAGCTTAATCCCCATCTCAAAGGCATATTCAGTTATATCAATTGAAGAGAAGTAGGATGCATTATCGAAAACTAAGTACTCTGGAGCGCCAAAGCGTGTGACGATCTAGCTATCAAGGAAAGAGATTACTTGGAAAACGTTACATTGTTTAAGAGGAGTTGCCTCCACCATCTAGTGAAATAGTTTGTGGCTGTGAGGATATACTTATGTTGGAGGGATGGGGGAGGGTTTATAGGCCCAACAAAATCTAGTCCCCATTGTTGAAATGGAAACTAAATTGTAACTGGTTGTAGAGGAAATGTAGGTTTCCTAAACTTCCTGGTGCATTTTTGGTATGGCTCACACTTCCTGACATAAGCATAAGCATCTTTAAACAACATGGGCCAATAATATCCGACCCTAATAATCTTGTGTGTTGTAGTCTCTCCTGAAAAATGGCCTCTAGCAGGACCTGCATGAAATTGAAACAGAATGTCATTAGTTTCACGTTTTTTCAAGCATTTGAGAAATACTCCATCATAATTTTTTCTAAAAAGAACTTGATCAATGAATTGATAAGGAGCAAATTTCAGTCTTAAAGCCCTTCTTTTCTTAAAATCAAGGGTTTCGGGAGCAAACCCATGGTTCAGGAAAAATATAATATTGTCGTACCATTACGATGTCGGCACATCGATAACGTTAACAACACCTGGGAGAATTTCTTCCTCGTGATCCCATTCGGATTGCTGTTGTGCAGGGTCATTGGATTGCGCAGTAAGAAGACAAAGACCTTGTCCTTTGACAATTTTAGCCGGTCTGATCTCAAGATCATATTCTTGTAGGGCGGTCATCCAATGGACCCTCTTCGACCAATTATTTCTGGATGAGGAGATTTTTGATAGCAGAATATGGGACAATGACTTTGGTTCGAGACTTCAGCAAGTAGGGTCTGTAATGTTTGACAGATTTATAGACTGCATAGGCTTGCTTATCGATCTGTGAGTATTTAAGCTCTGTACCTTTGAATGTCGAGCTCATAAAGAAGATCGGGATTTCAGTATCATTGTCATGCTTTTGAGTTAAGACAGCTACATAAGAAAAGTCAGTGGCAAAAGTATAAAGAATGAAATCCTTATCAAAATTTGGGGACATGAGAGCAGGAGCTTCTGCAATGGCCTTTCGAATTCAGATAAACTCATCTCTCTGTTCCTGCGCCCAAGTAAACTGCACATCTTTCTTGACCAAAATTTGTAGTGGTTTAACAATCTGGGCAAAATTTGGTACAAATCTACGTACAAAATTAATCTTACCTAATAAGGATTGCATTGCTTTGCACGAGCCTGGTAAACCAATCTTTGAAATAGCCTTTGTACATTCAGGATCGATAATCATACCTTCTTTCGAAACAATGAAGCCCAGAAGCTTCCCTTTTGTTACTGCAAAAATAGATTTCTTCGAGTTGAGAGAAATACCGAATTTCCTGCAGCGATCAAAAACTTGTTTCAAAGCAAACACATGTTCATGTCATTTTTTAGAGTAAATAGTGATATCGTCGAGGTAAACTATGACAGAATTATGCATTAACCCTTGGAAATCTATATCCATAGCTCTCTGAAAAGTAGCTCCTACATTGATCAGCCCAAAAGGCATCCGTCTGTAGGAAAAAATACCCCATGGGGTCCTGAAAGTTGTTTTCAATTGATCATGCGGGGAAACCATGACCTGGTTCTACCCCAAAAAACCATCTAGGAGATAAAACAGCTCTGACCCAACTACCTTTTGAAGAATATGCTCCATTGGTGGAACAGGATAGTTGTCTTTCTCAGAAGCCCGATTTAGGTTCCTGAAATCGACACACAGTCAAATTTCCCTGCTTTTCTTATGGATAGGTACTAAGTTAGCGATCCATTAAGTGTGCCTGACCGGAAAGATAATTCAAGCAGTGCGCAGCTTCTCCAGCTCCTTTTTTATAGAAGGCTCCAAACTGGGGTGCATCTTCCGCAGCTTTTGTTGAAATGGCTTAACCTCTGGTTTCATGGGTATATTATGAAACATGACGCTAATGTCAAACGTTTTCAACTTGTCATACGTCCAGGCGAAAATATCCTTATACTGTTTACACAATGCAATAATGGCTCTGCGTTCTTCAGGGGTACAATCAACTCCCAAATTGATGAAATGAGGTTCCTGTTCGGTGCCTAGGTTGACCCGCTCATAGTTCAAGGATGAGCTTTGAGTTTTACAATTAATTTGAGATTTGAACTTGTCCTGTAAATCGTAAAACTTTTCTAGATTGATCACAGACTTCGGGATGACGTTTGAGGAATCAGTGAGAGACTTTTCACGTTCTGCTTCATCGATGGCCATGTCTTGAAACATATCCTGAGCAGTGAGGAAGTCGAGTATCTGTCGGTCATCATCAAACACTGTCCAATTAGTCACATTATCCAGAATGGATGGTCTGTACATCAATTCGATAGAAAAAGTTTGAGCAGATAGACCTTCTGGCGGGATAAGTCTAGATGTTGTATTTGCTAACAGGTCTGCATCAAAATTTTGTGACCTGTGAACTGATTTAATATTGAATGCAAAAAATGAGTTGCTAGATCCCTTACCAACTTTTGATAATTAGCCAAACACGGAGATAAGCAGTGTATGTTATTCCTAACTTGCTTGACTATAATTTCGGAGTCTCCATAGCATTCTATTGCTTGTACGCCTAAATCAATGGCCTTATTGAGCCCCTACACAAGAGCTTCATATTCAACTACATTATTAGTGCAATCAAATTCTAACCTGCAGGCAATCATGATTTTCATTCCTTTAGGATTGATAAGAACACAACCCACTCCAGCTCCCTCCTTGGACTTGGAGCCATCGAAAAATAAGGTCCATGAGACAGGGTCTAATCTAAAATTCATATTCACATTATATACATTATGCACAATTTCACCAGAAAAAGGTATAGAAGTGACCTAAGTGATATGTGATTCGTTTCAGACACTTTCTTCTGGTGAGGCATCAGCTGGGAATTCACCGAAAAAGGTATCGAATGTAAATTGCTCTGCATGAGAGATGAGATAACCAGTAGGTTCTCTTGAATCATTAAGATTAGTAACTGTCTATTTCATAAAAGGTTCTCTGCTGATCTTAATTTTATTCGGTTGACCATTGTAAGGCAACCATAAATGGGACCAGTTGGTTGCAAAGTAGCCTTTAAGTTTCTCTGACCAGTCCCTGCTTAACCACATCCCATAGGCTTCTAGGATGTCAGCTATCACAATGTCAACTGTCTGATGGATCCTCGGATCAGCTGACAGCATGAGCAGAACGTTTCTCAATTTTCCAACCACCTTGACTTTGGATCTGTCAAGTTGCACAATTTGGGTTGGACAAGGTTCCCACATTGCATTCATTTTTTTGTAAACAGAGAGGGGCATCACATTTGATGATGCTCCCGAATCTATCATGCAGTTGTGTACATTCCGGTTGAAAATCTCAAAAGTAAGTAAGAAAGGAGGAGTTCTCTTACTTACTGGTTTTTTATCATCAGTTTTAGTGACAGAGTCTAGAGTATTATTCTGTGACTCTCTAGGCTGTTTGACTATCATGTTTTTAGTTAAAGAATCCCTCATAGTAGGAATATTGACTAGCTCAAACAGAGAGATGTTTGCTTTGACTCTTTTTAAGTCTTCAACTAGTTTGTACTCCATTTGAGGAAGGACGGTATCCTTCTGTGGGACAGTCGTATTTTGTGTGGGAACCGAGGGAGAAGATGAAGTTTCTTGAGGTGGTTGTGGTCTTGACCTTGTATTATAAGGATGTTGTGTGTTAAACACCACCTCAGGTTCTTCTTCCTCTTCACACATAGGAAGTTCTGAAAAGCAACCCACAACATCGACCTGTGGATCATCTTCTGCTTCTTCTTCAGGTAGTGGAGGATCTGGGGAAGTCTGATCATTGGAAGTGTCAGGGGTGACTTGAGATTCTGCTGCCAATGCTCTAAAAATAGAAAAGAGTTCATCGTTTGTGAGTGCATCTGCCAGATTTGGTGGTGGTGTATTTTGTGGAGGCTGGTAAGGTCTCCTAAATGGTGGCCTTACAAAACCTCTGTTCTGATTCTGATTATCATTAGTGTTCTTCTTCAAATCCCACTATCTCATTTGACATCTTCTGAAGGTATTTTTTCATGTCAGTCATATCAAATGGATCCTTGTTCGAAAATGTGGGTTTAGGGACATTCTCAATTTTCTTCCTGGAAGTGGGAGGTTGTCCTTCTGAAACGTCAGGGCTGTCTTCCAAACAAAAGATGTCCTTCTCAACTTGGATTGATTCATCAAATGCTTCCAGTAAAGTACCCTTCTGTGCCCTTTTGACCCATATTGCAATAGGGGGAGGCAGACCCTTTTTATAACAATCTACCAACAATTATTCAGCAGGAAGAAGATTGGTAGGAATTTGGTAGGAATTCTGTTTTTGAGATATGAAAACCTTTGGTTAAAGTCTTTTACCCTTTCTTTTCCTTTGATTTTCATGGAGGATAATTCTAAGACAAGATCTTGTGGTGTTTTTTCATCCCCAAATTTCTAGGTAAAATGTTTCTCGAATTCATCCCAGGAAGTTATAGATTGGGCCGGTAAAGCAAAATACCAAGTGGCCACTCTACCCTCAAAGATGTATGGAAAGAGTCTGCATACTACATCCTCATGTACCACGCTTCTAAGCCTGATTGCCTACATGAAAGTTTTTATGTGATCCAACGTGGGTATCTTATCATCAGGGTTGTATTTAGGCAGCCATTTCTCAGGATTCTTTGGTAATCTATGTTGATCACCTAATATAAAAACTGCACCTTGGTCAAGCCAAGGTCTGTTTTGACCTTCTCTAGCCATTGGAGGTTCTTGTTCTTCTTCTTCAGATGACGAACTATAAGAATTCTCTTCGTTTGAGGAAGATGATGAAGATGAAGGAGGGGACGGTGGTGGACCACTGGCTCCAAGATTTGGTGTACCTTGTGTTCCTACGAGAGTGGCCTCACGATTATATTCAGGAGAATCTGGTCGATTAACTAGGTTTTGGTTTTCAGATTATTGATCAATTGTATGTTGATACTCTGTGTTAAAACTATTGGTATGTTGAACTTGTGGATCAGTGGTCTGTGAGGTGGGAACTTGCTGATCTTCCCGACCGCTAGCCTGCAAAATACCTTCTAAGTTTAGAGCTTCCAGGCCACGTCTTCTTTGATCGGCAAGTCGTTGTTCTACTCTTAAAACCCTATCTGCAGATGTTTTCAATATCTGCTTTAGCGAGATGGGTCCCCTTGTAGGTGACGTGAAAATGATATCTCCTCTGTTCTCCTGTTGTATCACAGGTGTGACAGGTATAACCGCAGGTTGTGTGGATGCGACAGGGAGAATCATAGGTTGTGTACTAGTTGGTTGTTCAGATGTTGAAGCCCTAGTCTGGATCCGGGTTTGAAGCGTTGAAGTACTTGCTGGAGGAGGTTTATTAGTAGTTTGCTTAGGCATTTTTTACTAGTTTCGCTCCTTCTAGCGCCATTTGTTGATGCCTCGGGGGTGCAGGGTAAGTGCAAAGTGCTGGAATGGGTTCCAAGGCACACAACAGGGGATGAAAACCGAGCCAAAGGATTCGAAAGACCCTGTGCAAGGGAAATTCTATCCTCGATCTATTTGGTGTGGCAATCACCAACGGATATTTGGCCTCTACTAGCACTCTATGAGTAAAAGATTTGATCTTGAAATATCAATTTTCTTATTAAGGAAAACAAAGTAAAAACTAGTTACCAAAATCTAACTTAACCTACCTAAGGAAAGAATCTATTCTAAGTCAGATCTAGCCTAAAAGGAAGAGTTGATGTTGTGTAGATCAGATTTGAAGTGTGATGAACAAGTTGTTAAGTACCTTAAACAGAAATGTCATTGGGTTCTTCACTTGTTAATTAAAGTTTTATCAGTTAATAAAAATTAAGTGACAATTCTTCAAAGTGTTTTGGCCTATTCAAATATCTGAGTTGTAATCATTCTGTTAATTGAAAAATTAACATTTGATTATACATATTTATTTGCATCAAATCATTTGCAAAAATATAAAAGTGAAAACAATCAATTAAAGAAATTTTATAGAACAATTTTGAGCATAATCCAAACATACAGAGAAATCAATATGAGAGATCTTATGCATTAATGAACATCCTGCAAAAGATTAAACACATAACCGATGACAAATTTGAAACATTAACTTAGCAATTCTCAAAGAAATTTGAAGAACATTAGAAGGTGGATTAAAAGATAACTTTCCTGAATAGAGAAGTCTTGTACTAAAATTACAATGACTCTGATAGAAAGAGTATCTTTAGTCCAATCTCCTGCTGAATTGCAATTCCAAAATTCCCAACCCTTTACTAAGGGAAACATTCATCCTTATATACTAAATTTACATAAGAGTTCCAAAAGGAGAAATTCTACAAAATAGGGATTACAAAATCGGATCTAACCATTGATCCAAGAAATCTTACTATTTTTAAGCTTAAAAGATTTTCCGCCACCTTTCACAGAAGAAAGACTTGCTCTTTAATCAGATAAGGTCTCGTGGCACCATAAAAATTCAATCACAGATTGTTCACTATCATCGCCAGGTGGTGTGGCTTGCAAAGCATCTGCTGTAGGAAATTCAGGGTCGAGGAACCCACTGTCAAAAACAGAGAAATCCATTAGAGGATTTACTTCAGGAACGGTAGCCGGCACGTCAGGTTCTTCATTGATTATAAACTCCTGTATAACATCAGTATCGAAATCAGTTGATTCCTCCAAAATTTCCTTCCTTTTCTCTTCGGGCTTTTGCATGTAGGCAGACAAATGTTCGAAGTCTTCTTCACTGCTACCGCTGCTAAGATCAGGAACACCTGCATCAAACAATGGTGACAGCATTTCTTAACACAACAAGGGGTAGAGTTCTTCATTTTCAACCTGAACATTAGAAAATTCACCATCTGCATGAATATTACTCATTCTGAATGAGTCTTGGATATCAGGATGCAAAAAATACCACACAGAGTCTTACATCTTCCAGAAGGAAAGGGATGAATAGGAGATTTCATGTTAATTGCTATTTAAAGGCCAACAAGCAGGTCGATGATAATCGGGCGGGGCAATCTGCAATGATTAAACTTATCCAGTCAATTCATTGTAATTACTTCAATTGTAATGAAAAGAGCCGAGGTATGTGCCAGTTGGATCAAAGCTTGCACGAAGTACGAGTTCAATTACTACTCGCATGATTTTTAATTTCCTTTACAATCACATCGTTACAAGCAATCTTCCATCAATAATTACGACTGGTAATTAATAATGGAGACAAAAGTTAGGGTGATAAAGTTTATCTGCAAAAAGTCTCGACTAGGAGTTCTAGTACATGGGCTGTCAATTCTTTGCACGTAACAAATCCGATCGATCTGACCCAACTTCCACAAGAATGATAAAAGCTTTCAGGTCGGGAATAAGTGAAAAGAAATGATCATTAAGAGGTGGAACAAAAATGACAAGATGTCAAAGCTTGAGTCCAAACATGGCGAACTTAAGGCGGAGAGATGGCATCCATCCAACATGAAGTAACTGATAGACTTGTATTAGTGTCGGCTATCACAAATTACACTGAAAAATGATAATCTGGCAGAACCAGCTTTCAAAAGACAAAATGGAAAAGCCTGACTTAACTGACTACCCAAAATCAACATGACCGTGAGACCATAACAGATGGACGACTGAGATTAACTGGATGTAGGATGCGGAATCGGGTTCAAGTATTTTGATGAAGTTCTTATTCAAAGATCCTGCAAGCCGAAATGCGAAAGTACGGATTTGCGGGTTGCGGGTTCACAAAAATGGAAGTGGGAGAAAATATTTTCGAAAGCTGAAAACGATTATGCGGGTGGTGGATTTTGGGAACGTGAAACTGCGAGGAGAGATAACCATCTCGAAAGCTGCATCCTGAAATTATAGGTTGTGGATTTCGGGAGTACACACCAAATAACAAAAAAAAAATACAATCCCGAAATTCGAATGCCGCCATTGCGGGGTTCGGGTTTTGGGGTAATTATTTCTCAATCTTATTACAGAATGATTCCGCAACCCGCAGCCGTCGGGTTGCGGGTTTTGGAATTACCAAAACCAAAACTTAAAAAACAATAGTCCCGCAACCCGCACTTGTCGAGTTGCAGGTTTCAAGTTCTCCAAATGTCGGGTTTTGGGATGATGATAACAGTCAACAAAATACTCATAATTTTGGCTCTTTTCAGATCGAAACACTTTGGAAGAAATAATCAAACCCTTACAAACAAGCAGACCAAAAGCATGAGTGAAGAATTTTAGAGGTAAAATCAAAATCTAAAATTTTCAAGATGACTCACCCAAACACCTTTGTGTTGATTAAAATTGGGGGCTCCCGTGCTTAGATAAGCATGGGATCTGTTGTGGCTACAACAAGTCTGTATCTATGATCAAGAGGTATTGCTGAGATCCAGTTTTGAGGAGATGTTGTATCAGGGTTTTCCCAAAGTAATATGACATAACAGAGTTGTTTTGGTGAAATTTCCTGTGTAACTTTTGATGATAATGCCTGTTGCAATTCACAAATGACACTATGATTTTTGCTGCACTTAATGCTTTAATGTTATACTTGTTGCAATGAATGTTTCTATTGAATGATGCTCTGAATATGAATAACGTTAAGCTTTAATGCATAGATCTGCCTTGGATGTTGCGATAAGTTAAGTAAGTGTTTCCACACTTATCCTTCTTCATTCGGTGGAAACATGGTTTCGTACAGTCTCCCTTGATCGCCTCGAGTGAGACCTCATCTGCTCCGCAGGTGTTGCTGGACAGGGTAAAACCTGCCTAGGCCAATGCTCAGGGAGATTGCGGTGGGTTGGTGTCGACTGTGATGGGAACCCCTGTTGGCTGGGTTTGAGTCAACAAATGGTTCCATTGCCGGGACCATGTGCAAAGTAAAAGGAGGATATGTTCTGGCACCCGAAAAAACCGAAGATCCAAGAATTATTTGATCAAAAGTTGCAGGAATTTGTTGAAGAAGAAAGTCAGAACACTCGACTGATGGTAGACTAGTGGGTGGATATATATATTCACGACGGTCCGCATGAGTGGTTTTTCTGTGAATTCACCGTCATTTTGTACAAGTGGTTGGCGAAGTTGACCTTCCAGAAGAGGAGCTTCCAAGGCGGTGAACCGATGACCTGGACCCCCGAGTTGATTCAGGAGCTGCAGGAAGTCGACAATAAAGCGTCGTAGGCTGTCGAAGTGTCGTTCGATAGCATCCTAAAGGGCTATATGACAGAATTCACGGTCGATACCCAGAAATCCTATAGTGAAGCCGAAAGATATTTTTCCGCGGACCCTGGGAAGGTTTTTGTTGTCGCTTCAACTGTCGATTAAGATGCTTATTTGTGAAAAGGGTATATTGAAGATGCATCTTGATCAATAGACAGCTTGGTGGGCGGAGGTCGTGGGTACCACGAAAGTTGAGGGGTGGTACATGAAATGATAAGGGGTAGATGGGTGCAGGTCATGACGAGACTGTGAGTGAAGCCAAGGAAGAAAGTGGTCTTACAAGGGGAGGAGCGAGGTTTCGACAGGAAAAGAGGCAGAGGACAGGAGAAGGTTCTTCCACGGTTGAACCGCAAGGCCTTGAAGCAAGACCACATGGGACGAAGCGACCTCATAGTCCTAATAAGGACAACCAGGCTACGCCCAGGATAGAGGTAGGAACAAACCCCAGCACCAACATACCCACACCTCTGCTCACTATCTCTCAGATAGCAAGAAATACCACTGAGTTCATCAATTCCACAGAAGTTAATCGGTATTAGTACAGCGAAAGGACGAAGGAATCCCAGAATAGCGGGCGAGGATACTAAGTTACCGTTGTTCCAAGGAAATGGAACAGACAACCCTAAACAGTATTGGTTTCTATGTGAAGCCGTATGGACTGTCAAATAGATCACTGATGATGATGCTAAAAAGGGAGAATTGGAGACGACTCTTTGAGGTCGTGGCTTGGATTGGTTTATGAAATTTACGCATGTTCCCGTCGGCACTCCAGTAAAAACACTGGATGAGATTCACACAGGCCTGATCGCAGAGTTCCAAAATCCCAAATCTGAAGCACAATACATCACAGAGATTAAAGAGATTAAGAAGTATCCCATTGAGACTATGTGGGATTTTGATCAGCGATTTAAAACACTAATGGCAAGCATCAGTTTTGACATGAGTACTATCCAACATAAGGAATGGTTTATCGTGGTCTTGCTTTCGCATATTCGGCTACCACTGATGTAGCAAAACATTACCACACGGAGTGAAGGTTTGGAGATCGTGATGTGGCTGGAGGCATCGCCCATTGGGGAAAATACAGCTGGGATGTTGCAAATCTAGAAACAATTGGCTAACCTTATCATCCAGTTGCAGGATCTGGAGAAAGGCAAGGAGCAACATGAAGAAGTCTGGTGTACGTGATGTCAGGGAGAAGGACATACTAAGGACAATTGCCCTGACGTCTGCAACTATCTTGTTTTGGGAGCACCAAATCCATTGAATGGTGGTAGCATGTCGTGGTGTTGCATCTGCCACGTATATGGGCACAACCATGACAATTGCCAGTACATGCAGAAAATGGTCATGACCCCGAAGAATCTTTATTGTACATTTTGTAAATCGGTGGGTCACGAGGACAAGGATTGTCGTGCATATGGGTTGCTACAAGAGAGAATGTATGATGCGTTCTATGTAAAGAACGACCAGCGTGCCGTACAACAGTCACAACCGCAGCCACAGGTAGCCCAGCTGCTGCCTCAACCGTAGATGGAGTTTGTACCGCAGCAGCAGCAACCTCCGCAGTTCATGCCGCAATCATGCTCCGATGTAGATGGCTCCACAACAGCAACAGTATGTACAGCAACCGCAGTATGCACCGCAAGGACAAGGAATGCAATCGGCACCAATTCAGCAATAGTTCAACCAACCGTAGTATTAGCCGCAGGGAGGATTCTTGGGAGGATACCAGGGAGGACGTGATGGAGGATTTGGTTGTGGAGGAGGATGAGGTGGTCGCAAACCTGTTTAATGCTATCACTATGCGGTATAGGGACACTACCAGCGATACTGTCCACTGCTGCAGAACCAGTGTACATTCTGTTTTGTTAACAATCACACGGTTGAGAATTTTCCACAGTTGATTGCGCAATGGCAATCAGGGAATACTCCATAGTTGCAGAATCAGCCCCAGGCATAGCATCCTGCCCAAAACCAAGTACAACAACTAGTGCAGAACCAGATCGATGGCCAAATCAGAATCAGAATGTGAACCCACCTAGGAATCCACCGCTGAACTAGACCCAGGGTGCGAATATCGCGATGATTTCTGCAGAACCAAGACCACAAGATGCTTTTGTTGTTGTTGTCACTCATAGAGGTAATACGACTGGGGAGGACAACTCACTGATCTGGTTAGCTAGACAGAAGAAGGTGTCATTTGACATTGACACTGAGCGGGAGGCATTTCTTCAAGCACGCCGCGCATTAGAAAAAGACAGATGTAAGGCTGTTGTGTATGACATGCCCTCTACTTTTGATGCCACTTCAGAGGTCGGCCCATCGCGGAAGTCTAGTACACTTCAAGCATTTTTGGAACATTGTTTATCCATGGCAAGAGATCCTAACGCTCTTGCTGAGATTGAAGCTCTGTTGCAACGACCGGCCCAAGGTCAACAAGAGTTCGCAGTTAATTCCTTACAACGACGGAAGATGGATAAGGAGATGTGGATGAATATTCAAATTGGTGACTATGATGTTGATTCAGTTATTTTGGATCTTGGCTCAGATGTCAACATCTTAACCAAGCAGGCTTGGAAGAAGATGGGGAGTCCCCCATTGAGCTGGTCTCCTATACAGCTCCAGTTAGCTAATCACACTAATGTGACACCGATTGGGAGAGTTCCACAAATGGTGGTGGACATCGAGGGAATGAAAACATATGTCGAATTTGATGTAATAGAATTAGTTGAAGGAGGAAGCTCTTATCCCACGTTGTTGGGGATTGGATGGGCTAATGATAGTAGAGCAGTAATCAACTTCAAGCGACGGATGATAACTTTTGAAAATCACGATCTTAGAGTTATCGCCCCGTTGGATCTGGCTGAAGGATGCTGCTACATAGAGCTAGTGAAGGATGACGATCCTAGTGGCTAGGACCATGCATTCAATATCTCTGAAGACTATATTCATTTGATTGCTAATGGTGAGCTGGGATGGCATAGTGACAGCTCTGCGTCTTCCGACTTTGATGATGCGCTAAAATATTGGCAGAACCGCTTGCATGAAGTGCCGCTTCGCAAGTGTGGGTTAGTTGCATAGTGATTGTGCCGGGTTGCGACAGAAACGGTCACACTCCCAGTATGTGAAGGACTTCCTAGTTTGTATGACTTTCTGGCGACATTTGAGGCAATAGTTTCAGAACCACAGCACATGCTGGCATTGGAGGAAGCATTGAAGGCTGCTCCAGCATGCTGGTGGGAGATACACAAGAAATCCATTGACGGTTGGTCGCAGTGCAGAAGGTTGATGATGGTTCATTTCGACGATACCGAGGTTTAACACACTGGAAAGTATGATGGTCGGAACGATCCTGGCGGTCACTTGATGGAGTGTCAACTGTTATGGGTATCGCGACCACGAGATGAGTGGGTCCATGCTTTTATCCATACTTTGGATGAGATGCCGTGATCATGGTATACTGCAGCTGAGTTGCGAGGAGAAATTTCCACTTGGTTGGAGCTCACAGTGTGTTTTACCCATACGTTCAGTTTTGTGGATGCCGATCCAGAGGTCAATAATGCATTATAGCTCATCTGCGATGTAATTTTGCAAGTTGTTCCAATGGCATATCCTGTGGATCCGCACATGCACTGCCAGATGTGGTCTCTCATGGAATGCTTCAATATCATTAGTGGGCCAGAAGATGGTGATGATCCACAGAATGTGAATATCCTGGAATCAGAAGGAAGTCGCACTATGGTACCACCTGATGCACCAAGCGATCCAATCAGTCAGCAACTGAAGATCCGCAATATTAACATTGGGACAGAGGACAATCCGAAGTTCACAAATTTTGAGTACTACTGGGATGATGAGATGATATGCAAGGTCATTGATTTGCTCCATGAGTTTCAGGATTTATTTCCCATGAAGTTTTCCGACATGAAGGGGATTCTGGGCGACTTAGCGGAGATGAAGATTCCATGAAAACCAGATGCTAAGCTGATCCGGTAGCGACCCTATCGATTGAATCCACGACGTAAGGAGAGGGTCAAGGTAGAACTGGATCACATGTTGGACATCGGTATCATTGAACCAGTTGAGGAGTTGGAATGGATCAGTCCTATGGTGGTATAGGATAAGAATACTAGTGAACTGCACACTTGTGTCGACCTCAGGAAGCTAAATGATGCATGCTTGCATGATCCATTCCCAACCTCGTTTACTGATGAAGTGATCGAAGGTGTGGGTGGGCAGGAGATGTACTCTTTCACAGACGGGTTCTCTGGCTACCATCAGATCTGCATTGTAAAGGAATATTGCCATAAGACAACTTTCATGACCGAATGGGGCTGCTTTCAGTACACCGTGATGTCGTTCGGCTTAAAGAATGCACCTGCGATATTTTCGTGGTTTGTTGTTGTTGCGTTCAAGGATTTCATTAAAAAAAAATTGTAGGTATACATGGACGATTGGACGGTCTATGGTTTGATCCGCGATCATTTGGTGAATCTATGGTTGATGTTGGAGCGATGCCGTCAACACCAAATATCGCTGAACTTGAAGAAATGTATCTTATGTGCACCGTTTGGCCTACTGTTGGGTCATATTGTGTGTGATCAAGGATTGTTGGTCGAGCAACAAAGATTGCGCTTATTCTGAGTTTGATAGCGTTGACTACTGTAAAGCAGTTAAGGGTGACGCTTTTAAGTTTAGCCTCATTTCACTAGCAAGATCACTGAAAGAAACACAATCACAAGATAGACAAAGATTTACCCTAGGAAACCCTCATGGGGTAGAAAAACCAGCAAAGCTTTCCTCAATGTAGATAATCAACCAAATACAAGATGTAGTCCAAGACTAGAGCTCCTTCTCCTCCTATGCAGACCTCTCTCTCACTTGTGGGCTACTCCCAAGTGGATGAATGAATGAGATAAGTGAGGAACATCCTCCTCTAATTATACTCATCACCGAAATGACTTTTACCCTAATGGGGCCGACCTCTCCTAAGAGATTCTAATAACCCCTAATAAACTAACTCAGGGCCGACCCCACATGGGGGATCTAATAACTCTAGTTACCACAATCCATCGTAGGAATAAACATCTCCGGATACATAATAAAGTCCCGTCGGAGGAATGTAACATCTCCAGAACAATAGGATACAAATATAATGTTCTTAGAGGTTACAATATTTCAACACTCCCCCTTAACGAGCAGGATATTATAAAAACGTCTGCAGGAGCAAGGAGTCATCAACTACATAATACATGATACATCTATAAATCATTGGAAGCTTTCTTCAGTAACTCAATCAGTTACTGGAACATCTTCAAGATATTCAATACTGGAACATCAACATCGTTAGTATTGAGTCTTCATCTTTTGCGGCACTCAAGCTGCTACAGTAACATCATCATCTGGATCCTCTTGATCATCAGCATCGTCATCACATGATCATCAGCATCACCATCACACGATCATCAACATCGTCATCACATGTTCAATTAAAGAAATTTAATAGAACAATTTTGAGCATAATCTAGACATACAGAGAAATCAATATGAGAGATCTTATGCATTAAATAATGTCCTGCAAAAGATTAAACACATAACCAATGACAAATTTGAAACATTAACTCAGCAATTCTCAAAAAAATTTGAAGAACATTAGAAGGTGGATTAAAAGGTAGCTTTCCTGAATAAAGAAGTCTTGTACAAAAATTACAATGACTCTAATAGACAGAGTATCTTCAGTCCAATCTCCTGTTGAATTGCAATTCCAAAATTCCCAACCCTTTACTAAGGGAAACATTCATCCTTATATACTAAATTTACATAAGAGTTCCAAAAGGAGAAATTCTACAAAATAGGGATTACAAAATCAGATCTAACCATCGATCCAAGAAATCTTGCTATTTTTAAGCTTAAAAGATTTTTCGCCACCTTTCACAAAAGAAAGACTTGTTCTTTAATCAGATAAGGTCTCGTGGCACCATAAAAATTCAATCACAGATTGTTCACTATCATCGACAGGTGGTGTGGCTTGTAGAGCATCTGCTGTAGGAAATTCAAGGTTGGGGAACCCATTGTCAAAAATAGAGAAATCCATTAGAGGATTTACTTCAGGAATGGTAGCCGGCACGTCAAGTTCTTCATTGATTATAAAGTCCTGTATAACATCAGTATCGAGATCAGTTGATTCCTCTAGAATTTACTTCCTTTTCTCTTCGGGGTTTTGCATGTAGGAAGACAAAGTTTCCAAGTCTTCTTCACTGCTACCGTTGCTAAGATCAGGAACACCTGCATCAAACAGTGGCGACAACATTTCTTGATAGAACAAGGGGTAGAGTTCTTCATTTTCAACCTGAACATTAGAAAATTCACCATCTGCATGAATATTACTCATTCTGAATGAGTCTTGGATAGTAGGACGCAAAAAATACCACACAGAGTCTTACATCTTCTAGAAGGCAAGGGATGAACTGGAGATTTCATGTTAATTGCTATTTAAAGGACAACAAGTAGGTCAATGATAATCGGGTAGGGCAATCTGCAATCATTACACTTATCCAGTCAATTCATTGTAATTACTTCAATTGTAATGAAAAGAGCCGAGGTATGTGCTAGTTGGATCAAAGCTTGCATGAAGTACGAGTTCAATTAATACTCACATGATTTTTAATTGCCTTTATGATCACATCGTTACAAGCAATATTCCATCAATAATTACGACTGGTAATTAATAACGGAGACGAAAGTTAGGGTGATAAAGTTTATTTGCAAAAAGTCTCGACTAGGAGTTCCAGTACACGGGCTATCAATTCTTTGCACGTAACAAATCTGATCGATCTGACCCAACTTCCACGAGAATGATAAAATCTTTCAAGTCGGGAATAAGTGAAAAGAAACGATCATTAAGAGGTGGAACAAAAATGACAAGATGTCAAAGCTTGAGTCCAGACATGGTGAACTTAAGGCGGAGAGATGGCATCCATCCAACATGAAGTAACTGATAGACTTGTATTAGTGTCTGCTATCATGGATTACACAGAAAAATGATAATCTGGCAGAACCAACTTTCAAAAGAAAAAATGGAAAAGCCTGACTTAACTTACTACCCAAAATCAACATGACCGTGAGACCATAACAGACGGACGAATGAGATTAACTGGAGTAGGATGCGGAATCGGGTTCAAGTATTTTCATGAAGTTCTTATTCAAATATCCCGCAAGCCGAAACGCGAAAGTATGGATTTGCGGGTTGCGGGTTCACAAAAATGGAAGTGGGAGAAAAGATTTCCGAAAGCTGAAAACCAACTATGCGGGTGGCGGATTTTGGGAACATGAAACTGTGAGGAGAGATAACCATCCCAAAATTACGGGTAGTGGATTTCGGGAGTACACACCAAATAAATAAATAAAAATACAATCCCGAAAGCCGATGCTGCCATTGCGGGGTAATTATTTCTCAATATTATTACAGAATGATTCCACAACCCGCAGCCGTCGGGTTGCGGGTTTCAGAATTACCAAAACCAAAGCTTAAAAAACAGCAGTCCCGCAACCCGCACTTGTCGGGTTGCGGGTTTCAAGTTCTCCAAATGTCGGGTTTCAGGATGATGATAACAGTCAACAAAACACTCAAAATTTTGGCTCTTTTCAGACCGAAACACTTTGGAGGAAATAATCAAACCCTTACAAACAAGCAGACCAAAAGCATGGGTGAAGAATTTTAGAGGTAAAATCAAAATCTAAAATTTTCAAGATGACTCACCCAAACACCTTTGCGTTTATTAAAATTGGGGGCTCCCGTGCTTAGATAAGCATGGGATCTATTGTGGCTACAACAAGTCTATATCTGTGATCAAGAGGTATTGCTAAGATCCGGTTTTGAGTAGATGTTGTATCAGGGTTTTCCCGAAGTAATATGACATGACAGAGTTGTTTTGGTGAAATTTCCTGTGTACCTTTTGATGATAATGCCTGTTGCGATTCACAAATGATACTATGATTTCTGCTGCACTTAATGCTTTAATGTTATACTTGTCGCAATGAATGTTTATGTTGAATGATGCTCTGAATATGAATAACGTTAAGCTTGAATGCATAGATTTGCCTTGGATGTTGCGAAAAGTTAAGTAAGTGTTGCCACAGTTATCCTTCTTCATTTGGCGGAAACATGGTTTCGTCCACTCTCCCTTGGTAGCCTCGGGTGAGACCTCATCTGCTACGCAGGTGTTTCTGGACGGGGTAAAACCTGTCTGGGACAATGCTCAGGGAGATCGCGGTGGGTTGGTGTCGACAGTGATGGGAACACCTGTTGATTGGGTTTGAGTCAACAAATGGTTCCATTGCCGAGAATGTGTGCGAAGTGAAAGGAGGATATGTTGTGGCACCCGACAAAACCGAAGATCCAAGAATGGTTTGATCAGAAGTTGCAGGAATTTGTTGAAGAAGAAAGTCAAAACACTCGACTGATGGTAGACTAGTGGGTGGATAGATATATTCACGACAGTCCGCATGAGTGGCTTTTCTATGAATTCGCAGTCATTTTGTACGAGTGGTTAGCGAAGTTGACCTTCCAGAAGAGGAACTTCCAAGGCAGTGAATCGACGACTTGGACCCTCGAGTTGATTCAGGAGTTGCAGGAAGTCGACAATAAAGCGTCGCGGGCTTTCGAAGTGTGGTTTGATAGCATCCTAAAGGGCTATATCATAGAATTCGCGGTCAATACCCAGAAATACTATAGTGAAGTCGAAAGATATTTTTCTGTGGACCCCGGGGAAGGTTTTTGTTGTCGCTTCAACTATCGATTAAGATGCTTATTTATGAAAAGGGTATATTGAAGATGCATCTTGATTAGTAGACAGCTTGGTGGGCGGAGGTCGTGGGTACCATGACAGTTGAGGGGTGGTACATTAAATGATAAGGGGTAGATGGGTGCAGGTCATGACGAGACTGTGAGTGAAGCAAAGGAAGAAAGTGGTCTTACGAGGGGAGGAGCGAGGTTTTGACAAGAAAAGAGGTAGAGGACAAGAGAAGGTTCTGTTGCGGTTGAACCACAAGGCCTTGAAGCAAGACCACATGGGATGAAGTGACCTCATAGTCCTAACAAGGAAAACTAGGCTACGCCCAGGATATAGGTAGGACCAAACCCCAGCACCAACATACCCACACCTCCGCTCACTATCTCTCAGATAGCAAGAAATACCATTGAGTTCATCAATTCCACAGAAATTAATCAGTAGTAGTACAATGAAAGGAGGAAGGAAGCCCAAAATAGAGGGCGAGGATACTAAGTTACTGCTATTCCAAGGAAATGGAACAGAAAACCCTGAACAGTACTAGTTTCTATGTGAAGTCGTATGGACCTTCAAACAGATCATTGATGATGATGCTAAAAAGGGACAATTGGAGATGACTCTTCGAGGTCATGCCTTGGATTGGTTTATGAAATTTACGCAAGTTCCCGTCGGCACTCCGGTAAAAACACTAGATGAGATTCGCACAGGCCTGATTGCAGAGTTCTAGACCCAAGGTGTGAATATCACAATGATTTCTGCAGAACAAAGACCGCAAGATGCTTTTGTTGATGTTGTCACTCGCAGAGGTAAGACGACTGGGGAGGACAGCTCAATGATCTGGTTATCTAGACAGAAGAAGGTATCATTTGACATTGACACTGAGCGAGAGGAATTTATTCAAGCACATCGCGCATTAGAAAAAGACCGAGGTAAGGCTGTTGTGTATGACATGCCCTCTACGTTTGATGCCACTTCAGAGGTCGGCCCGTCGTGGCAGTCTAGTACACATCAATCATTTTTGGAACATTGTTTATCCCTAGAAAGAGATCCTAACGTCTTGTTGATATTGAAGCTCTGTTGCAACGACCGGCCCAGGGTCGACAAGAGTTCGCGGTTAATTCCTTACAACGACGGAAGATGGGTAAGGAGATGCCGATGAATATTCAAATTGGTGACTACGATGTTGATTTAGTTATTCTGGATCTTGGTTTGGATGTCAACATCTTAACCAAGCAGGCTTGGAAGAAGACGGGGAGTCCCCCATTGAGCTGGTCTCCTATACAGCTCCAGTTAGCTAATCACACTAAGGTGACACCAATTGGGAGAGTTCCACGAATGGTGGTGGACATCGAGGGAATGAAAACATATGCCAACTTTGATTTAATAGAATTAGTTGAAGGAGGAAGCTCTTATCCCGCGTTGTTGGGGATTGTATGGGATAATGATAGCAGAGTAGTAATCAACTTCAAGCGACGGATGATGACTTTTGAAAATCACAATCTTAGAGTTATTGCCCCATTGGATCTGGTTGAAGGACACCGCTACATAGAGCCAGTGAAGGATGACAATCCCAGTGGCTGGGACCATGCATTCAATATCTCTGAAGACTATATTCATTCGACTGCTAACAGTGAGCTAGGATGGCTCAGTGACAACTTTGCGTCTTCTGAATCTGATGATGCGCTAGAATATTGGCAGAACCGCTTGCATGAAGTGCCGCTTCGCAAGTGCGGGTTAGTTACATAGTCACTGTGCTAGGCTGCGACAGAAACGGTCACACTCCCAGTATATGAAGGACTTCCTGGTTTGTCTGACTTTCTGGCGACATTTGAGGCAATAGTTTCGGAACCACAGCGCATGCTGGCATTGGAGGAAGCATTAAAGGCTCCTCCAGCATGCTGGTGGGCGACGCACAAGAAATCCATTGATGGTTGGTCGAAGCTCAGAAGGTTGAGGATGGTTCATTTCGGCGATACCAAGGTTTAACACACTGGAAAGTATGATGGTCGGAATAATCCTGGCAGTCACTTGATGGAGTGTCAGTGGTTATGGGTATCATGACCATGAGATGAGTGGGTCCATGCTTTTATCCTTACTTTGGATGAGATGTCGCGATCATGGTATACTGCAGCTGAGTTGCGAGGAGAAATTTCCACTTGGCTGGAGCTCACAGTGTG
The DNA here is from genome assembly GCA_027924585.1 of Larix kaempferi. NCBI lineage: Eukaryota > Viridiplantae > Streptophyta > Pinopsida > Pinales > Pinaceae > Larix > Larix kaempferi. The sequence goes on from BSBM01000588.1 coordinate 775,361, forward strand.
TTTTACCCATACATTCAGTTTTGCGGATGCCGATCCAGAGGTCAATAATGCATTGTAGCTCATCCGCGATGTAATTTTGCAAGTTGTTCCAGTGGCATATCCTGTGGATCTGCACATGCACTGCTAGATGCAGTCTCTCATGGAATGCTTCAATATCACTGGTGGGCCCGAAAAATGGTGATGATCCGTAGAATGTGAATATCTCAAAATCAGAAGGATGTCGCGCTATGGTACCACCTGACGCGCCAAGCGATCCGATCAGTTAGCCACTGAAGATCCGCAATATTAACATTGGGACAGAGGACAATCCAAAGTTCACAAATTTTGAGGACTACTGGGATGATGAGATGATAAGCAAGGTCACTGATTTGCTCCATGAGTTTCAGGGTTTATTTCCCACAACGTTTTCTTACATGAACGGGATTCTGGGCGACTTAGGGGAGATGAAGATTCCATGAAAACTAGATGCTAATCCGATCCAGCAGCGACCCTATCGATTGAATCCATGACATAAGGAGAGGTTCAAGGTAGAAATAGATCGCATGTTGGACATCGGTATCATTGAACCAATTGAGGAGCTGGAATGGATCAATCCTATGGGGTACAGAATAAGAATACTGGCGAACTGCGCATTTGTTTCGACCTCAGGAAGCTAAATGATGCATGTTTGCATGATCCATTTCCAACCTCGTTTACTAATGAAGTGATCGAAGGTGTGGGTGGCCAGGAGATGTACTCTTTCATAGACGAGTTCTCTGGCTAACATCAGATCCGCATTGCAAAGGAAGATTGCCATAAGACAACTTTCGTGACCGAATGGGGCTGCTTTCAGTACACCGTGATGCCGTTCGGCTTGAAGAATGCACCTGCGATATTTTTGCGGGTTATTGTTGCTACATTCAAGGATTTATTTAGAAGTTTTTGCAGGTATACATGGATGATTGGACGGTCTATGGTTTGATCCGCGATCATCTGGTGAATCTACAGTTGATGTTGGAGCAATGCCAGCAGCACCAAATATCGCTGAACTTGAAGAAATGTATCTTATGTGCACCGTTTGGCATACTGTTGGGCCATATTGTGTGTAAGCAAGGATTTTCGGTCGACCAGCAAAGATTGCGCTTATTCTGAGTTTGACACCACTGACTACTATTAAGCAGTTAAGGGCGACGCTGTTAAGTTTAGCCTAGTTTCACTAGCAAGATCACTGAAAGAAACACAATCACAAGATAGACAAAGATTTACCCTAGGAAACCCTCATAGGGTAGAAAACCCAGCAAAGCTTTCCTCAATATAGATAATCAACCAAATACAAGATGTAGTCCAAGACTAGAGCTCATTCTCCTCCTATGCAGACCTCTCTCTCACTTGTGGGCTACTCCCAAGTGGATGAATGAATGAGATAAGTGAGGAACATCCTCCTCTACTTATACTCATCTCCGAAATGACTTCTACCCTAATGGGGTTGACCTCTCCTAAGAGATTCTAATAACCCCTAACAAACTAACTCAGGGCGGACCCCACATGGGGGATATAATAACCCTAGTTACCACAATCCATCGGAGGAATAAAGATCTCCGGATACATAATAATGTCCCGTCGGATGAATGTAACATCTCAAGAACAATAGGATACAAATATAATGTTCTTAGAGGTTAAAATATTTCAACACTCCCCCTTAACGAGAAGGATATTATAATAACGTCTGCAGGAGAAAGGATTCATCAACTACATAATACATGATACATCTATAAATCATTGGAAGCTTTCTTCAGTAACTCAATCAACTACAAGAACATCTTCAAGATCTTCAATACTGGAACATCGACATCGTCAGTATTGAATCTTCATCTTCTGCGGCACTCGAGCAGCTACAGTAACATTATCATCTGGATCCTCTCGATCATCAGCATCGTCATCACACGATCATCAGCATCGCCATCACACGATCATCAGCATCGTCATCACACGATCATCAGCATCGCCATCACACGATCATCAGCATCGTCATCACACGATCATCAGCATCATTGTCATACGATCATCATCATTGTCATCACACGATCATTAGCATCGTCATCACATGATTATCAATATCGTCATCTCACGATCATCAACATCGTCATCATACTATCATCATCATCATCATCACACAATCATCAGCATCGTCATCACATGATCATCAACATCGTCATCTCACAATCATCAACATTGTCATCATATGATCATCATCATTGTCATCACACGATCATCAGCATCGTCATCACATGATCATCAGCATCATCATCTCACGATCATCAGCATAATAGCAGCATACCCTATAATACACATGATCCATTTAAGACACCATATCATGTCTAGGGATGATGCAGTCTACTCGTCAACTTAGACAAAGTCTAAGGACCACTCTCGGAGACATTTGTCTACGGATCAGTTTAGGAATGAAGTCCAGGGATGACACAATCCCCTCACTCTTAAAGGCATCTGTCTGTGAATCAGTTTAGGACTGAAGTCCAGGGATGATACAATCCCCTCACTCGACCACTCTCGGAGACATTTGTCTACGGATCAGTTTAGGAATGAAGTCCAGGGATGACACAATCCCCTCACTCTCAGAGGCATCTATCTGTGAATCAGTTTAGGACTGAAGTCCAAGGATGATACAATCCCCTCACTCTCGGAGACATCTATCTATGGATCAGTTTAGGACTGAAGTACAGGGATGATACAATCCCCTCACTCTCGGAGACATCTATCTGCAGATAAGTTTAGGAATGAATTCCAGGGATGATACAATCCCCTCACTCTCAGAGACATTTGTCTGCGGATCAGTTTAGGACTAAAGTCCAGGGATGATACAATCCCCTCACTCTCGGAGACATCTGTCTGCGGATCAGTTTAGGACTGAATTCCAGGGATGATACAATGCCCTCACTCTTGGAGACATTTGTCTGCGGATCAGTTTAGGACTGAAGTCGAGGGATGATACAATCCCCTCACTCTCGAAGACATCTTTCTGCGGATCAGTTTAGGACTGAAGACCAGGATGATACAATCCCCTCACTCTTGGAGACATCTGTCTGCGGATCAGTTTAGTACTGAATTCCAAGGATGATAAAATCCTCTCACGTTCACTAGGGACCATTCATTGACCTCATCGTCGGAACAGGTAACCTCACCATCGACCTTGTCGTTGAAACATGTAACCTCATTATCAATACAAGTATCCACATCCACGATACAATATCCTCATCCATGATACAGTATCCACATCCACAATACAGTATCCTCATCAATACAGTATCCACATCAATAATACAGTATCCTCATCAATACAGTATCTATGTCAACGATACGGTATCCTTATCAATACAGTATCCACATCAATGACACAAGTATACTCATCATTGATACACGTATCCATATCAACACAGGTATCCTCATTATTGACCTTACCGTCAATATAGGCAATCTCATCATCGATACAGGTATCCTCACTGATACCAATATCCAAGTATCATCATCGATTATATCACTCCCCCTTTCGAGGAGGGTACTTCTAAACTATACCAAGCTTGTCTCGAAAATTTTCAAACTTTACTCGAGATAGAGGTTTGGTCAATACATCCGCAACTTGTTCATCAGTGCTCACATACTCGAGCTTGATAGCTCCTTTCTGCACCATATCTTGTATATAAAAATATTAGATCTCTATGTGCTTTGACTTATCATGGAACACTGGATTCTCTGTCATCTTGATACAACTATGGTTGTCACACAGGATCACAGTGGGGTCCATCTCTAAGTCAAACAGTCCTGATAATAACTTCTGAATCCATACCACTTCACAACTAGTAGAGAAAGGTGCTATATATTCTGCTTCAGCTGTGCTGAGAGCCACACTAGACTGCTTCCTACTATACCACGAGATCATGGCAAATACCAGACAATAACATCCTTTCGATGTTCTCTTTCTATCTGATACACTTCCTACCCAATCAGCATCTATGTAGCCATACAATCTGAAGTCATGATCTCCAAGGTAATATAGACCAAAATCTATTGTACCCTTTAGGTACCTCATCACATGCTTTGCAGCTATCATGTGAACACATCTAGGTTCCACTAGATATTGACTGAGGGTGTTCACAGCAAAGCAGATATCTTGCCTAGTGTTTGTTAGATACATTAATGATCCAATAATTTGTCTATACAGAGTTACATCCACTAACTCTGATGAGTCATTTGCTAATAGCTTCAGGTTGGAATCCATGGGAGTGGCCATGGCTTTACATTCCAACAGATCAAATCTTTTCAAGATTTCCAGAGCATACTTTCCCTGATTGAGAAAGATTCCTTTTGGACCTTGCCATACTTCCAGACCTATGAAGTAGTGCATCAATCCGAGATATTTAATCTCAAACTCTAAAGAGAGCTTCTTTTTGCATTCGACAATCTGCTTCTCATTTCTAGTCAGAAATAGATCATCCACATACAACAACAAGATGACAGGTTCATCATTCATAACTTTGAGATAAAGATTAGGATCAACTTTACTCTTGGTAAATCCCAATCTAGTTAAGAAACTGTCAATCCTTCCATACCAAGCTCTGGGAGCTTGTTTCAACCCATACAGAGCCTTCTGTAGTTTGCATACATGGGTTCTTCTATCTTCCATCCCAAATCCTTGTGGTTGTTCTATGTACACTTCTTGTTCAATTTCACCATTCAGGAAAGCTATCTTCACATCCATCTGGTGTAATTTTCACTTCATCATGGATGCAAGTGCCATGATGGTTCTAATGGAAGTGTACCTTGCAACTGGTGCAAATGTCTCTTCATAGTCAATTCCCTCTTTCTAAGAGAATCCTCTGGCTACAAACCTTGCCTTATACTTTTCAATAATGCCATCCACAACATGCTTTATCTTGTATATCCATTTGGAGGATACCACACTCTTGTCCTTTGGTTTGGGAACTATGTCCCAAACATCATTCTTCATTATTGACTGGTATTCCTCTGTCATTGCTTCTACCCTTTCTTTCTTATGAACTGCCTCTTCATAACTAGTAGGTTCTTGATCTACAATATTACACATCAAAGCCACATAGTTGGAGAATGGCTTTGGTTTCTTGCTCACTCTAGTGGAGCCTTCTGGAGCTCCATACTTTTCAGCTCCCAGTATAATGTCTCTAGCCCATGCTAGCTTTATTTTTCTTGAAATGTTTGTAGTGGGGGCTTCTTGTGGTTCTAACATGTCATGGTATTTAGAAGTTTCATCTTCAGCAGATGGTACAACTTCTGCAATTCTAGGAGGTGTATCTTCTTCATATAATTCTTCATACTAGCACTTCCTAGACCTCTTCAGAGCTACTTCTTCATCAAATGGCACATCCCTACTGATTTCCATGTGATGGAATCCTAGGATGTAAATCCTAAATGCTTTGGATGTTTCACAATACCCAACAAATATTCCCTTATTCCCATAAGGATCCAACTTAGTTCTCTTTTCTTTAGGTATGTGAATATACACAGGGCACCCAAATATATTAAGGTGAATTACCTCAGGCTTCTTTCTTGTGAAGACTTCTTCTGGAGTCTTGAATTCAAGGGCACTATGAGATAGTCTATTTTGCACATAGCCTGTTGTCCTGGATGCTTTAGCCCATAAGTACATAGGTAAGTCTTGATCATGTAACATTGTCTTTACTGCTTCCATGATGGTTCTATTCTTTCTTTCCGCAACACCATTTTGTTGAGTATTGTAGGGAGTGGTTAGTTCCCTCTTGATTCCAGCTTCTTTGCAAAAGGCTTCAAAATATTTTGAAGTATATTCTCCACCATTATCAGTCCTGAGTATCTTGATCTTCTTTTCTAAAAGATTCTCTATCAAGGCTTTGAACTCCTTGAATCTTCCAAAGACTTCATCTTTTCCCTTCAAGAAACATATCCAAGTCTTTCTTGAATAGTCATCAATGAAAGTTAGGTAGTATTCATATCCACTCAAGGATGTGGTGGGCATGGGACCACATACATCTAAATGGGTCAATTCCAAAGTAATTTTAGTCTTTGTTTCACTCTTTGGAAAAGGATTCTTGATATTTTTCCCTTTTGCACAACCCTTGCAATTTCCTTCATGTTCAATCTTTAGATCTGGTAGTCCTACAACTACTTTGCTCACATGAGGTAGTGCTTTGTATTTAATGTGGGAAAGCCTTCTATGCCATAGCTCACTTGGACTAGTGGCTTCATGAACAAGGGAAGCTTCTAAATGACCCTTGAGTTTGTATAGACCTCCTTCCTCTTCACCAATGACAATTGCATCCTTAATAGATTTACCTTTGGACCACATGAGTACTTGTCCATTAATGAATGCAACCCTATAACCTTTCTTATCCAAAGCTGATATGGAAAGCAAGTTCTTCTTCAATCCTGGTACATACAATACTTCCTTCATCTTCATGGGGGCTCTAGAGTCAAGTTTGTAGTTTGCTTCACCAATTCCCTTGATGGGATATTGATAGTCATCTCCTAATGACACTTTCTATGGGGAGGTCTTCTCTTCCAGTTTTGAAAGAGTTTTCTTTTGTCCAATCATGTGCTTTGAAACACCACTATCAATATGCCATGTATCCTCTCCAGGTATTATGGATCCAGAGAGTGCAGAGAATAGAACATACTCTTCTTCATCTTCTTCTTTATCTCTTCTAGATCTTTTCTTGAAGGGCCTTTCTTCCTCTTCTTCTTCTCTTCTAGATCTTTTCTTGTGAGGCCTTTCTTCCTCTTCTTCTTCTTCACTATCCTTCTTGAAGTAGGATTGATTCCTTCTTCTCTTGGTGTGTGTGGCCAAGGCTTGGTCATCTTCTTTGAGCAGGGCTTCTCTATTGGCAACCCTAGCTTCTTCTTGAATGCAATCCTCCAGGGATAATTTTAAGGACCCATACTTATTTAAAAGTGTATAAACCTTGGCGAATCTTACCAATTCTTAAAATGTCAACTATAAAATATTTGGCGATATTTTTCTAAAATTATTTCAATTTCTAAGGATTTTATATAGTTTATATGATAATTTGGTGATTTTTAGAGTGAAAAAATCTTACCCCATCAAAATTGGGCGAAATGGTGCTTTAAAAAATGCAAATTGGCGAATATTTTTTTGGAAAAAAACATGGAAAAATAGCCCATGGGCTAAATTTCGCCCCTAAAATTATCCTTGCAATCCTCCCATACCACATCAAACTTCATAGTTTCTTTTCTAGCACACATAGTTTGGATGAATGACACCCAAGTTCTAGTGAGACCATTTAGAGCAATCATGACTAGTTCATCTTCATCAAGGTTATCTCCAATAGCATCTAGTTGTTCCTTGAACTGGGAGACCCTTGAGAAATAGTCTTGAACAAATTCTCCTTTATTCATCTTTGTGCTCTTCAATTGAGCTCTCAGATTCATCTTCCTATTGAAGTTCTTCCCTCATACATTCTGGAAAGGGAATCATACATTTCCTTTGGAGTCTTCTTGCATGCCACTTGGGGAATCAAGTGGTCTTTTATAGAATCAGCAATGATTCTCTTTTCCCTAATCAAGTCCTTCCTATATTTCTCTTTGGATGCATTTTCTTTTGGTTCTGCAATCTCATCCTTGATATATTGGGCAAGATCATTCTCTTCAAGAATGAGACCAATCCTATATTTCCATGCCCGGAAATTCTCTATACCCTCTAGCTTGTCTTCAAGCTTAGTATTTGGAGCCATCTTATTCAGGGGGTTACATAGATTGAAGTTTCTCAAGAGATAGAATAACACTTACCAGGAGATGTGCTTGATTGAGTTGAGAGATCTAGTGTGTTCTGCTTCTAGAAACTTCAACTTTTCACCTTCCAGATCTGCAATAGAATTTTTGGTTTTCTGGTCTTCTCTTTTCTAGATTTCTAGTGCACAGGTTCGCAGCTTTTCTGGTTCAGTGGTGCACAGGTGCATATCTTTTCTGGTTCTCTAGTTTTCTGGTTTTCTGCACTTTAGGTCAAACTAGGGTTTGACTTTCCCAGAGTTCTACCCAACCAAAAATATCGATCTAGGGATAAAAACTTTGATTTTGAAGAGGGCTATCCATCCATGCAATCAGAATTCAAAAATTCCAACCTTTTGTAGAAACCCTAATTTTCACCGGAGGAGGAGAGATAGGTATTTTCACCTTGTGAAAGATGTCCTATTCAGGCTAGCTCTAATACCATGTTAATTTTATCCTAATTTCACTAGCAAGATCACTGAAAGAAACACAATCACAAGATAGACAAAGATTTACCCTGGGAAACCCTCATGGGTAGAAAACCCAGCAAAGCTTTCCTCAATATAGATAATCAACCAAATACAAGATGTAGTCCAAGACTAGAGCTCCTTCTCCTCCTATGTAGAACTCTCTCTCACTTTTGCGCTACTCCCAAGTGGATGAATGAATGAGATAAGTGAGGAACATCCTCCTCTGCTTATACTCATCTCCGAACTGACTTTTACCCTAATGGGGCCGACCTCTCCTAAGAGAGTCTAATAACCCCTAATAAACTAACTCAGGGCTAACCCCACATGGGGGATCTAATAACCCTAGTTACCACAATCCATCAGAGGAATAAACATCTCCGGTTACATAATAAAGTCCCGTCGGAGGAATGTAAGATCTCTGGAATAATAGGATACAAATATAATATTCTTAGAGGTTACAATATTTCAACAGACGTTGGGACACACGGGGTATTATCGCAAGTTCATCAGAGGTTATGCCACGATTACCGCCCTTATGGAGAAGTTGTTGAAGAAAGACACGGTATTCCAGTGGAGCCCTGAATGTCAGGATAGCTTTGAGACACTAAAGGTGAAGATGGCTTTGGCGCTGATATTAGTATTTCCTGACTGGAGTAAGGAATTCCATGTTCATGTTGATGCCTCATCGATCACGCTGGGAGTGGTATTGGCCCAACCCGGAGAGGGCAATCTTGATCACCCCATTTCTTTTTCCAGCCGGAAGTTGTCATCTACAGAAAGAAACTACACTACTACGGAGAGGGAAGGTCTAGCGATGGTTTATGCATTGCAGATATTTCGCCATTGCTTATTAGGAGGCCATTTCAAGATGTTCACAGATCATTCTGCATTGAAATGCCTGGTCAATAAGCCTGTGTTGGGGGGGAAGATCTGTCGATGGATACTTCTTTTTCAGGAGTTCGATTTTGAAGTAATTATGAAGCCAGGGTGGTTAAATGATGGCCCTGATCATCTCTCATGGATTGAAACAGGAGAGGAGCCAACTAACATTGAAGATGGGTTGCCTGATGCGCAACTGTTTAAGGTTGGAGTCGCTAATGGATATTTTGAAGAAATCATTCAGTTTCTGGCAACAAGTACCGCACCAGAGGAATTCACCACTAGTCAGAAGAAGCAGTTGGTAGTCAAGGCTGCAAACTTCCAGCTAATCGCAAGAGAGTTATACAAGATGGGTGCCGATGAGATATTGCGACGGTGTGTTAGAACATTTTTCCACCTATGTACATTAATCATTTATTAATGATGATTAATTAGCCCAAGTGATTAATGATTACATCCCTAAGTTGATTAGATTGGTAAATGGTCAAACTGTCTTGAACTAGTTAGCAATGTGAACAAGTGCTGAGTCAAACCAGCTAAGTGGAGCGCTCCCCAGGGCAATTAATGCACTCAGCATGCCTAGAGCGCCCTCCTCAGGTCATTTAATGCACTCAGCATGCTTCTCTTCTACCTAGGGCGCATTTGCTCTCTTTGTGGACAATCTTGCCTTGTTTTGTCACATTTTTGACCAATTTTAGACTCCAAACCTCTATCCAACCAGTTTCTTCACATGTGTGAGGTCACATGGGCCTGTCCAGTCATTCCCAGCATTCACACTACAGATTCGAACCAGTTTGGGATGGTTTGGGATATTTTGGTCAACCTAGGGGGGTTTGAGCTTTTTCTAAGCTAGATCAGTGTGAACACTCCAGATGGATTCGAATTCTTCCAGATTTGTATATATGGGTGTTCTTAACCTTTGTTAAGGTTGGACAGTTAATAATATTGACATTATTCACCATTTCATGTGTATTGTTCTTCATTCATTTAAATTTTTTATGCTAATTCTTGCAAATGTTGTGCAATCTTTCACCAGTGAGGAATCCACAGTAGCTAGATTCAACTGTGCTTGAGATTTTACATGGTATCAGAGCTCTTGGAGCTAGAATTTGAACCAGCAGACTGTTGTAGTGGATTGCCAGAAACAGTGGAGAAACCACATAATTCCTGAGGCCATTGCCTTGAGCTTACTGGAGAAATCTAGTGGCTCCTCTCAGGTGTGATGCTCTCCCGAATGCACCCACTATCCATACAGGGTTCGAATCTGTGAGTGTAGATCCCTCCAGAGTGATTTGAGAGTTGTTTGCAGGTATTGGAGTTCAGCATTGTCAGCAAGTGCGAATTGCAGCAGAGGAGAATGGAGCCATCTCACCCAAACGTGCTCACACCCTTCAACTATTTCGATTGGAAGGCAGAAATGGTGATTTTGCTGAGATCTAAGGGTCTCTACAGAATCACGATGGGCACTGAGGTTGAGCCAAACTCAGCTGTGGAGAAATCCAAGTTTTTTAACAGAATGGATGAGGCATTTGGCCTCCTTTGTCTCAGCATTTCGAGAGACCTCCTGTTTCATGTAGAAAGTCTAGCAACTCCAAATGAAGTGTGGCTCAAGCTTGAAACACTGTTTGGAAAGACTGATGAGATGAGAGGCCACCAGCTCGAAAATGAGCTTGTCTCACTGAGCCCAGGGAATTTCGATTCCATCCAGGACTTCTTCACCAAGTTCAAGAACTTGGTCTTGCAGATCAGACAATGTGGCATAGAGAAGAAAGAAGAACAGTTGGTGTTGTCCATTCTCTCCAAATTGGGTTCTGAATACTCAGTTTTTGTGTCTTCCTTCAACTCCACAAGGCTCACAGTTAGAGGATGGAAGATGCCATCTTTGGCTGACTTCATGGAGATGCTAACTCAAGAGCAAGACAAGCTAGTCTTGATGGGCTCCATCAAGCAAAAAGATCAAGTGCTTGCAGCTGGAGATTCGAAATGTGGAAGAGGCAAGCAAAAACCCAAGGGTTCGAAACCTCAAGAGAAGAAGAGAAAGGATGAGAGGCCCAAATCCTCTGAGGGGGTTTCGAATCCTGTCAAGAACAAGGGAAAGAAGGCTGAGAAGACGAAATGTAGCTACTGTCAAAGAGGTTTTCATCCAGAGAGCTCATGCATGAAGAAAACCATAGACACCATGACCCATCTCCTACAGAAAAATAACATTCCTCTTCCTGAAAGTTCCAAGAAGAAGGAGTGCGTTTCTGAAGACAAGGAGAGCTGCCATGCTTTGGTGGCTAGCTCATCTCATTCACCTTTGTTCATCATTGATTCAGGTGCCTCAAGGCACATGGCTTCCTCAAGAGACTCGTTTTCTGAACTTGCTCCCTACAGTGGTCTCTCAATTCGAATGGGAGATGACTCAGAAATCCCTGCTCATGGCATTGGGAAAATCTCTATGGAGAATGGCTTCTTCTCCAATGTGCTGTATGTGCCAAATCTTGCAGCAAACTTGCTCTCTGTATATCAAATGACTCATACTGGAGCAGCAAAGAAGGTGGTCTTCACTCAGGATGAAGTGGAGATATCAGAAGTTTCCACCGGGAAAATTGTTGCAAAGGGTGTTGCAGACCATGACATGAAGATGTACAAGTTCTCCCACTTCCTCGAATTCTCTTCACCAAGTGTGCTGCTGTCACATGGGAATGAGACCAGCAAGCTATGGCATCAAAGGTATGGGCACCTAAACTACAGATATCTTCAAGTTTTAAGCAAAGAAAATATGGTAGAAGGGCTGCCCCAAATCAGATTTTCGAGTAGAACATGCAAGGGTTGCATGATTGGGAAACATCCTGAAAGGAAGTATGATAAAGGGAAGGCTAGGAGGGCTGATCAACCTCTTGGGATAGTACATTCTGATCTCATAGGGCCACTCCCCACTCCCTCCTATGGCTGCAGCAAATATGTGCTCACCTTCATCGATGACTACTCAAGGTACTGCTGGTTATTTTTCCTTAAGCAAAAATCTGAAGTCTTTGATTGTTTCAAGATTTTTAAGAGCATGGTTGAGAAATTCAGTGGGAAGGCCATGAAGATTTTGAGGACTGATAATGGTAGAGAGTATGTCAACAACAATTTGCAGCAGCTCTGTCAAGAGCATGGCATTCAGATGCAACACTCAGTGCCCTACACACCTCAGCAAAATGGTGTTGCAGAGCGCAAAAATAGAGCACTGAAAGAGATGGCAACTTGCATGTTGCAAGCAAGGGATTTGTCTCCTAAATTATGGGCTGAAGCTATGAATTGTGCAGCATATGTTCAGAACAGGGCACCACACAAAGCATTGCAAGGAATCACTCCATTTGAAGCTTGGATGGGCCACAAGCCAAATGTCTCACATTTCAGAATTTTTGGCTCAAGGGCTTGGGCCAGAATTCCACCGGAGAAGAGAAAGGCATTGCAGCCCCAAAGCAAGGAGTCAATCATGGTTGGGTATGCAGAGGATTCCAAGGGCTACAAGCTCTTTGATCCATCCACTCACAAAACTTTCATTGAAAGAAGTGTCAAATTCGAAGAGGAAGAATTCTTGCAAGCTAGTGAACAAGGTGATGGGGAATGCTCATTCCCTCGTCTTGATGATGAAGTAAGTAGTGATTCATTCTCTGATATTTCTGATTCTGATATTGCTGAAGATGATGTTGATATGGATTCTGAACATATCCCTCCCTCAAGGCCCAAGTGGGCAGAGAAAACAATTCAAAGTGCCGGAGAGCTAGTGGGAGATCCCCAAGATGCTAGGAAAACTAGATCTCAATTTCACAATTCCTTTGCATATAATAATTCTGATCTGAGTGAGGCATGTTATTTGATGGTTGGATCTGATCCAATGTCATATTCAGAAGCATGTACAGACCCAAGATGGCAATCAGCCATGCAAGAGGAGATGAACTCACTCCATGAGAACAAAACTTGGGATTTGGTCCCTCTTCCTCCCAAGAGGAAACTAGTGCAATGCAAGTGGATTTATAGAACCAAAATTGGATCTGATTGCTCTGATCTGAAGTATAAGGCTAGGTTGGTGGCTAAGGGTTACTCTCAGGTCCAAGGAGTGGACTATACAGAAACATTTGCACCGGTGGCAAAGATGGACTCCATAAGACTAGTTTTGGCCATTGGGGCTTCCAAGCGATGGGAGATTCATCACATGGATGTAAAGAGTGCCTTTCTTCATGGGGATCTGAATGAGGAGATTTATATGCAGCAGCCTGAAGGTTTTATTTCTGATCATACACTTGTTTGCAGGTTGAACAAGTCACTCTATGGGCTCAAGCAAGCTCCTAGAGAATGGTATGCAAAAATGGACAATTTTCTGCTATCTTTGGGGTTTGAGAGGTGTAAGTCTGATCCAAATGTGTATATGCAGCATGTTAGTGATCTGATATTGATTATTGTACTGTATGTTGATGATATTTTGATCACTGGTAGCTGCACCAAAGAACTTGACTCAGTTAAGAGAGCATTGCACAGTGCATTCTCCATGACCGATCTAGGATTGCTAAAACAATTTCTGGGTTTGGAGATTGATCAATCTGTGAATGGAATTTCTGTATGTCAGTCAAGGTATGCTTCAGATTTGCTGCAGAAATTTAAGATGGCTGAATGTAAGTCTGCAAAATTTCCATTTCTTTCAGGAGTTAAGCTTACAGAATGGGGTTCTTCACCACTAGTTGACAGTTCGTTGTATAGGCAACTTGTTGGGAGTTTGCTATATCTTACTCATTCTAGACCAGATTTGTCATATGCTGTTGGGGCTGTTGCAAGGCACATGCAAGAGCCTCATGAGATCCATTGGAAGGCAGCCAAGAGGATCCTTCATTATGTTCAGGGTACTAAGTCTTTTGGTATCCATTATGCTGCTGGTTCATCCCTTGAACTAGTAGGATTTACAGATTCTGATTGGGCCGGTGATTGTATTGATCGGAAGTCAACTTCCGGTTATGTCTTTATGCTTGCACATGGACCTATATGCTGGTCAAGCAAGAAACAAAGCACTATTTCCTTATCTTCAGCTGAGGCCGAGTACAGGGGAGCAGTCAATGCAGCCACACAATGTGTTTGGTTGCAAGGTATTCTTGCAGAGTTCGGGATTGTCTTTGATTCACCCACTATTCTTTGGTGTGATAATCAAAGTACAATCAAGATTTCTACCGATCCAGTACAGAGACAGAGGACCAAGCACATAGAGATACACATGCATTACATTCGGGGTTTGGTGCATGATCGGATCATAGCATTGCAGTATTGCCCATCCAGTGAGCAAACTGCTGATATCTTCACCAAGTGTTTTACCGAGAAGACCTTCACTCACCTTAGATCTTTGCTTGGGGTGAGTGATGCATGGTGATGATTGGTGTATTTTGATATATGCCACATGTCCATTTTAGAGGGGAGGTTTTATTTCCCATGTGGTTTTCCTCCTTACCTTGGTTACATGGACAAATAAATTTTATGATGTAAAAGGTGACTTGAGCCTAGTTGCCAAGGCCTTAATTTTTGATATTTCACTAAGTCTAGCTTAAGGGGGGGTGTTAGAACATTTTTCCACCTATGTACATTAATCATTTATTAATGATGATTAATTAGCCCAAGTGATTAATGATTACATCCCTAAGTTGATTAGATTGGTAAATGGTCAAACTGTCTTGAACTAGTTAGCAATGTGAACAAGTGCTGAGTCAAACCAGCTAAGTGGAGCGCTCCCCATGGCAATTAATGCACTCAGCATGCCTAGAGCGCCCTCCTCAGGTCATTTAATGCACTCAGCATGCTTCTCTTCTACCTAGGGTGCATTTGCTCTCTTTGTGGACAATCTTGCCTTGTTTTGTCACATTTTTGACCAATTTTAGACTCCAAACCTCTATCCAACCAGTTTCTTCACATGTGTGAGGTCACATGGGCCTGTCCAGTCATTCCCAGCATTCACACTGCAGATTCGAACCAGTTTGGGATGGTTTGGGATATTTTGGTCAACCTAGGGGGGTTTGAGCTTTTTCTAAGCTAGATCAGTGTGAACACTCCAGATGGATTCGAATTCTTCCAGATTTGTATATATGGGTGTTCTTAACCTTTGTTAAGGTTGGACAGTTAATAATATTGACATTATTCACCATTTCATGTGTATTGTTCTTCATTCATTTAAATTTTTTATGCTAATTCTTGCAAATGTTGTGCAATCTTTCACCAGTGAGGAATCCACAGTAGCTAGATTCAACTGTGCTTGATATTTTACACGGTGTGTCTTGCCACATGAGCAAGAGAAGATCCTTTCAAAAGCACATGTAGGAGTGGCTGGAGGGCACTATGGTGGTCATGCGACAGTAAGGAAGGTGCTTCGAGAGGGGCTCTGGTGGCCTACACTGCATAGAGATGCGGCATATTATGCATGGTCTTGTGATGTCTATCAGAGAACCGGGAAGCCATCCAGATGGGATGAGATGGCATTGATTCCTCAGTTGACATTGCAGCCATTTGACAAATGGGAAGTAGATTTTGTGGGACATATCAACGCACCTGGGAGGCGCACTCATGCAAGATACATCATCACTGCGACAGATTATTTGACCAGATGGGTGGAAGTTGCACTGGTTATTGATTTTTTTGCGGCCACAGCTTCACAGTTTTTCTTTGACAACATTGTCACTCACTTCGGCTGCCCCAAGATATTGTTGAGCAATTAAGGCATCCACTTTCTCAATCCCACCATCAGCGCATTGATGGAGGAGTTGCAGATATAGCATAAGAAGAGTACACCCTATCATCCATAGGAAAATGGCACAGTGGAGGCTTTCAATAAGATATTGGAGCATGCACTAACAAAGGTGTGCAATGTGAACCGCGATGACTGGGATCTAAAAATCCCAGCAGTGTTGTGGGCCTATCGCACCACATGTAAAATGCTGACAGGGTAGACACCATTCAAGCTAGTGTATGGGCAAGAAGCAGTTATGCTTATGGAGTATATCATTTTGAGTCTGCGCATAGTGGCAACAACCGGTATGGATGCTGCGGAAACATTAGAGGAGCGCCTTGCATGGCTCGTTCACTTGGAAGAAGATCGCTTTATCGCAGATTTCCATCAAGGGGTGGAGAAGGATCACCAGAAAGCGTGGAATGATCTCCACATAAAAACAAAACAGTTTCGACAAGGTGACTTGGTGCTGTTGTATGACAGTAAGTTTATGAAACATCTAGGAAAATTGCAGATGCATTGGCTTGGTCTGTATCGCATCAATAGCATCATTTTAGGAAGTGCAGTACAGTTGAACGATGCGATGCTCCCAAAATTGATCAATGGCAGTAGATTGAAGCCCTATCAATCAAGCTTGGAGCGACGCGATGCCTGAGTCACATCGGAAAAAAAAAAAATGTAGGTTGATCGGTGGCAGGATGGCGCACCGATGGAGACAAAGAATGCACAAGTAGGGAGGCTTGTGTCACGTGTTAGGAGCGGTCCGCGACAAGTGGTAGGGTTGCGACCGGGTCCAATCAGCAATAAATGCCAAAATTTCAGATAGTTAATTAATGACGCCTATTCGAATGATGGGAATTAATGGTGGATCCGGCCGATCGGTTGACAGGATTGACGACGGATTTGCGTCATTAATATAGAAATTCGGTCGAGTTAATGTCAGATTTAGTCATGATTATGGAGGATTGGGTTAGAAGCTATAAGAATGGGTAGATGTTGGTCGGAAGGCACTGAGAATTACTTTATTTAGTGCTTGTGAAGTGTTGCAGAGCATTGTTAGCACAGTCGTGAGTTGGGAAAGGTTTGGTTGAACTGTAAAGTGCTGCTACCATGCATTGAGTGGGTCTGTTAATTACGTCGGTGCAACCATCGGTGGAGAACGTCGTGTGAGGTATGCTAGAAACCATTGAGATAAGCAGTGAAGTAGAGTCTCCCTTTGTCGGGGTTGCCATTGAAGAAGAAATTGTGTCTGTGAGAGACGTCAATCTTGTAGCAGAAGTTGCAAACATGTCGGTGGAAACGTCAGTAATTGTCAAGAAGCGTCGAGGGGGTCAGCATTCTGAGTCATCGCAAAGCAAGAGGCAACTTAGATCATCCACCGGGGTGGTAGGAGAAGATTAGGTGCAGGTAGGGCAGTCCACTCGCCATGTTGATGAGTCTTCCCCATGGGAGGGACTGTCAGCTATTGACATCCCTTGGTATATCCCTCCCAATTGGCCAGATGCAACCCTATGCAAGCTGAATCCGAAGCAGAAGTATGGCGTGAAGATGTCAGCGCTTCCCATTGGAAGGGAGTGCTCTGTTGATATTAGGTTGGCGCTGATGCATCTACGATACGATGATCACGACATAGTGGCCTACCTAGAAATTGCATTGGCCCCATATGTGCCTAGATCACAACTTACCGTGACACTGATTCCGTAGGACTGGGCACAATGATTGAAGCAGGCCGACTTGTTAGGCCTTATTAACATGCTGCATTTTGGGTAGCTGGAAGAATTTAATGCGTGTGTGAAGCAGCTGCTTACGTGCTTCCATGGTGGTTCGTGGTGGCTGGACAAAGAAATTCAGGTCACTGTTGATTTCACACAGTGACCATAAAATTCGATCCATATTTCCAAGGGAAGGTGAATGACAAAAAGAGGGCGAGATAGCTGGTGAAGAAAAATGGCTTGGAAACAGACGACCATGGGTATCAAACCAGTAGTATCAATGATCAGGCAGTACTCACCGGCACCAAGATCTTATCCTGTAAGGTGGTTAGGGGAGGTCGACCTAACTAGTGCAACTCGGGGATTATTGCATGTGCAGTACAATGTGCGGAGGGTGTCCAGATGAACTGGTCATTGTTTCTATTAAATCAATTGGTGGAGGATGTCATGGTGGTTCAATGAGGTAAAGTTTCATTCACATATAGTTGGTTGTTGCTACTGATTGCCTTAGTGGCTTGGAAGGAGCCCGACACGTACCAGGGCATGGACGTTGCGGCTACGAAAGAGCGGCGGGGTGCGCGCTGTCAGAACTTATGGTATGTATGGGAGCCAGAGCGACTCTGAGATTGCCAATTGCAATTCTGGCTCTACTGGGAGATGCTTTGTGATGCAACAATGCATGTACCACAGATATTTGAAGACACCACGGCTAGGTTTAAGCTGATCATGGAGTTTGTGGTTCGGCTGCATTCTATTTATGTGCAAGCAAGGAAGGACCCCGGTCAGTAGTGGTTGTTGACCCCATACAAGGTAACAATGAAAGCATTGGATGCCATTGTGAATGATTGGTCCCCGGAATGGCATGAACCTATGATGTTGGCACAGATTGAAGCTGGAGGATAGGCGAAGGGCCTAGATGATCGTATCTTCGCTCAAGACCAGCAGAGTCACCATGACTCAGGCCAAGAATTGACCAAAACACTGTCGGATGATGATAGCGACTCGGCCCTTGAAGAAAACAGAGAAAAAATGCACCAGGAACATGCGACAATCAGCGGGCTGCCCCTGCTAGAGGAGTCGCATTTGGGTCGATTAATCACAGCGCTCAATCATGCATCCACTGCGGTAGCTGACAAGATGGCGAGGAAGGTAGATGAAGGATTCCATGCACTCACTTCCCGTATGGAATCCCTATATGACATGGTTTCAAGAAAGGCACCGGAGGAAGCAATGGCACCGCAAATTGGCACAATCAGCACCGAGTCGTGGGTCAAGAATGTGGAGATTCCCTCGACTGCGATTGTGACCAAGGATGAGGCCGTGAACACCTTGCTGCAGCAATTGAAGAAGGTGACCATCAACGTTAATGCGTTTCTAGTGGCAAGATTGACCACTATGCAGGTGGTTACCAGCCGGGATATGTCGAACCGGCTGCGGGTGATTAGTGGTATGTGCTTGTGATTGTAGGAAAGTGAGGCCGAGGTGAAGCGTGATATAGCAGAATTGACAGGAAAAGCTGCTTCAGTGTGGCAGGCTATGGACGAGCTCGAGGAAGGCATTAAGACAAAATGAACTGAGAAGGCTCACGAAATCGAAAGACTCAAGAAGGAGCATGACTTCCTTATTGTGGAGAAGGACCGTCTGTGGGATCAAAGCGTGCAGATCGAGATGGCTATTGTTGAGGCATGTCAACATGTGCAGGAGCCCATCGCTGAGTCAGACGTGCTCCAATGGGTGCAGCAACTGGGGGATGCCATTGTCCAATTGCGGCAGGAGAATCAGGAGTTGAAGGCTCAGGTGAATCCCGGTATGCCTCAAGTTGAAGTCGACGACATAAAAAGGGCGATTGAGGAGGTTGCAACTCAGTTGGAGGAGTTGGAAAAGGCCACGACGAAGCTCACAACTGACACTGTGCAATTTTGGGGCTGGATAATTCAGGATGAGCAGTTCAAACAACTAATGAAGGATCGACAGGAAGCGGAGGGGAAGTCAGCGACACTCAAAGTAGCGATGCACGTAATTCCAGCCATGGAACAGGTTGCCAAGGTTACGGAATTGAAAGATCTGCAACAGCGCATCACCCAGGCTGATGAGCGACAGAAGAAGCATGTTGTGCAGCTGGAGTTATTCCAGGATGTTGGTGGACAGATCATGATGAAGGTTGGTGAATTGTTTCAGGCAGTACAGAAAGGTCGTCAATAGGTGATAGCGAAGCTCACTATGCATCCATCTACAGAAGATGAGGTCGGCACTCAAGCAGTGGCTATGACAGCAAAGGAGATGGTGACGACCTTCGAGTAGCAGTACGAGGATTTCAAAGTCAAAACCATAGAGTACACTATGTCCTACTGACGTGGCTCGAGGGTGAGCCATAAGATTGTGTTGGGGGCATATTGGCAAGCAGTTTGGTAAGGAAGAGTCACAATATCGCCGGTGCTGCGACACATCAGAAGAGGTCGCGGAAGACAGAAAGCGGGATTATTCTATGCATTTTGGGTCAAGTGCACTGCAGTTGGCGGGTTTCAGGTCATTTGGACCACATATTATGTGTTTTATGCATTTTTGAGTTAGTTGTACTGTGGTATGCGGGTTTTTGGGTCATTTGGACAACGTCAGTTATATTTTGGGTCAATTGTCCAAGTGTCGGTTAGGAATTTGTTAGTAAGTGGACAAGAGTTGAAAGGCGGAAGCCTATATATAGACAAGAGTTGTAAGGGTTGAGGGACCTTATGTTTTGGCTTTTGATCTTAGTATGGACCGTTGGATGTTTATTATGCACATCTTTGAGTCTGTATGTGTGATCAAGAGGTATTGCTGAGATTTGGTTTTGAGTAGATGTTGTATCAGGGTTTTGCCGAAGTAATATGACATGACAGAACTGTTTTGGTGAAATTTCCTGTGTACCTTTTGATGATAATGCCTATTGCGATTCACAAATGATGCTATGATTTCTGCTACACTTAATGCTTTAATGTTATACTTGTCATGATGAATGTTGATGCTCTGAATATGAATAATGTTAATCTTGAATGCATAGATCTGCCTTGGATGTTGCGATAAGTTAAGTAAGTGTTACCACAATTATCCTTCTTCTTTCGACAGAAACATGGTTCCGTCCACTCTCCCTTAATCGCCTTGGGTGAGACCTCATCTGCTCCACAGGTGTTGTTGGACAAGGTAAAACCTGTCTGGGCCGGTGCTTAGGGAGATCACGGTGGGTTGGTGTCAACAGTGATGGGAACCCCTATCAACTGGGTTTGAGTCAACACTATATGCAAAAATGATGGGCATGCTAAATATGAGTGCAAGTACAAAGAACTGACTAAGAAACACCAAGATGTATGAATAATACATACCGAATTTGTAACGTCCCCCTCACCCAATCCGACCATCGAGAGGGGACGCTCACTGAATACGGACTCACGAATTTCACCCCAATTCCATAATACGAATTTGAACATATACAATGCATGCAGCAATGTAAATAAACATACACAATGGAATTAAAATATGTCGACACACATCTAGCATGCAACTACAAGCATAACCATTGCAGGCATGAAATAAAAATGTTTCATATTCAAATACATGAGAATACTTATCTTTTTCCAACGAATATCCAAGCAATTGGTTGGGTAAGAGTGATTTTCCACCCAACCATAGGTACTTTGTATAGCATATACTCTTTATGCCAAGAGGCCACCCCCAAGTTGGGCTATGAGGCCACCAGGGCGAAGGAAACACCTATAAGATTCTATCTCTAAGCCCACAGCCCATTCTGCTTTATGTGTTTATCCAAATACTCATATAGAGCTCTATAGGGGTCTCACTCAACCCTCACAGCTTTGGATTTCACAATAGCTTCCCCACACAACACCTTTCTTGGCTCAGGCATCCCCTTCATTGATCCACGGTTCTCTTGCGCGATCCATCTTGCATGGTGCTTCTAGAATGTGCATAGAAGAAGTCCAATCTAATATATGTTTCTATAAAACCACCTGTAGCTTCAATTTGTGGCTTCTCAAGCACCTACGAGCAGCAAAAATCAATGGGTAAGGTTTCCTAGCTTGCCCAACCTCTCTACTCACCTACAACCATCAATATTCACTTCCAAATTTGCATCAAGATCTCCAAATTCAATTTTTTGGGTTAAAAACAACATGGTAAGTTCATGGTCAGCAATGGAGAGCTTTTACCTAGTGTAGATCTGCATGAGAGTATGTGAGAATGAGGGTTAACTCCAAGGGATATGAGAAATGGTGAAAAGACAACTGGAATAGCTTGTGATAGTAGAAGAACGGACTCCTGGTAGCTACAGACTGACTTCTGTCATGGTATAATTGTCACAAATGTGCATTCAGTCCCATGCTTCAATACCTGCATGAGGTGAATTTTCCCACCAACCTCACACATGCATTAATGATTGGAAAATAGTCAAAAAAGGAGATAATTGGCTTATTCAAAGGACATGATAGAATTTGGGTGAGTTCTAAGGTTGACACTTGGCAGCAAGGATTTATTCTGCCATAGACCCCCTTTTCTCTTCCCCTCTAGTGGAATCATAGCCCCTTTGGTGCTCTTTACATAGCCATTCTTGGACCATTTTATTATTTATGCACATAATATTTACATATATTTGAAATCAACATAACAAGCCAACCACATAGTCCAAATAAAAATATATACATCATACATGACTAACCATTCAGTAGTCGGACCTTGGCCTTGAGCTTCGCACTAGGAATATGTACTAGCATATTTACATCATTTACATAATTCAATTAAATACATTACAAGGGACAAAATGGGGGTATTACAATCCCCTCCCCCTTGGAATAACATCGTCCTCGGTGTTCTCTTTATTTTCGACAAGGTTCCATGTCCTCTTTTTCAGTGGCAATTGCAATGTCTTTCTTTTCAAGGCCGCTTTATCTTGTTGCTATATATCTTGGATAGAAATACTGAATCATTCCTTCATGCTACCTTTGAACACCTCCAAGTTATTTGGAATGCAACAATACCTATGCTCAACAATGAATCAATTCACATGGAAAATCCACTCTCATATGATTCATCTCTTAACAAGATTTTCAAGGCCATAATTGAATCATATACACATGTAGATTCACATTAAATCAGCAAGAAGATGCAAAATAAACCAAATACTTATCTGCATAAGCATCTTCCTTCAGCTCCATAGGTATCCTGCATTGACTTCAGACAGCTATGGCACCCACAAGACCTTTCCCACCCCACACAAGGATGGTACATATTCTCTGTTATACAGCCCCTCGAGTGTACCCACCCCTTCCAGTGTTTTTCAGGGTGTGCATCGAAAGGTAACCAAATTTCTGCAAGCCTTGAATCACCTAGGCATACATATAATACAAATTTTATTCCAACACATTGGCTACACCACAACATTCAAATTACCAATGCCAAGCCAGCATGCCAACTGGGTTTGTCAGGCATTCCATTAGCTAGTATGCTAAGCCAGATCTCCGACTGGGTTTATCAAGCATACAACAACCATTTCCAGGATAGCACCTCTACCGATTTTATTAGGAAATAAAAAAGGAATACAATTGCATGGCCCCTTCTCCTATGAAAACCAGTGGTTCCCTCCAGAAACTCCATAGATAACTTGCTTGACTGTAGGTTAGCATGGCCCCACAATACCCACTCACACAACACAAGGATGGTACCCCTTCTCTGCTACACAGTCTCTCGGCCATATCCATCCCTTTAGTTCTCTTTAGTGTCAACGTATAAAGGTTAACAATACCCATGAAACCATCCTGAGTATCCATGCTATTACTGGATTTAACAACACTGCAAAGAGACAAGAACACGCAAGGAATTTTACATGGTTTCTCAAACCCAAGCCACTCTTGGCATTTCCTTTGCGTTTTCAGCTTCAA
The DNA here is from genome assembly GCA_027924585.1 of Larix kaempferi. NCBI lineage: Eukaryota > Viridiplantae > Streptophyta > Pinopsida > Pinales > Pinaceae > Larix > Larix kaempferi. The sequence goes on from BSBM01000588.1 coordinate 798,861, forward strand.
TAGCCAACATTTTCCCAATTGGCATATTTTCACAATCTCACCTACATTACAGACAAGAATGCAATTCACATGAGATGCCATCATAATAATTTCAATTAGAGACTTCATATTTGTTTCATACAAAAAACAAATTTTACAACCATAAGGTTCTCCTCATAAATTTTTTCAATCAAAAATTTCAAAATATTTTTCATATAGAAATTAGATTTCCCAAACATGAGGTCCTTCTCATGGTGTTTGGCTCTTGCAAGCCATAGCACATGGTCTTCCTACAATGTGTCCTCCTGACATAATTCACAAACAATTAACCAGTCAATAACATTAATAATCAAATTCAACCTTTTCCCTTGGAAATAACATTAATAATCAAATTTAACTAGTAAATTTTGCACACGGGTGAAATTATGCCCCTAAAAGTTTCCCTTGGCAAAGAATTCTTAGCAAGATTTTGAGTTTCTTTCTTTGACCCATTTTATTAGGTAGAGAAAATACAAGTAATTATTTGTAAATTGATTAGGTAATTTAAAATGAGACTTACCAACTAAAATGGATTCCTATGAGTTATTGAAATATTTCTTTATAACTAGTCTTCAAATGGAATTGACCTTCAATGTTTCTTCAAAGCAATAGCTACAATGTCCTAATGAATAATAACAATTTTTATTCTGGGCCAAAAAGACTTGGACAAATGACCATTGAATGTAGAACCTTTCACACCAATGATAATAATAAATTATGGTGGCATCATACTAGTGTACGGATGCTAGATAGCTTCATCTATTTCACCTTGGATAAGTGACGAAAAGACCCACCATTAATTCTTATGTCACCATGCACTCCCTAGAGAAAACCTCTTTATGAACAGAGAATAAACCACTTTAGAGACTCCATTCCTATTTTTTTAAAATTGGCTATGGATCTCAGAGACCACTAAATGCTTGAAACATATACATATGATACTAATTTGGAGAAATTTGGCAATGATAATTTATGTACATTCAACATCCAAAATGAATGTGAACCATTGATCTTGATTTTGATTAAACCCTCAACATTCCCTTGCTATTACTGGAAGTGGTGATTAAACAATGTATATTATACAACAGAAAAAATATAGGCTACCTCCCCATGGATTTTAAACCATAAATAGAGAGGAGAACCATTCATAACATGATAATTTTATATAAAAATCTGAACCTAATTCACCATATATGAAGTAAACAAGTTTCTCATGTTATTAAAAGATTAAAAAATTGAATAATGACAAGGTTCAACAAGAATTCCCTTTTACCCCAACTCTCTGTGTTGGAAGATGAAGCCCATGGTTATATCCTTAGCACCAAGATCAATATAGGGATTATTCAAAAGATCACCCCCCCAAATATTGACATAGTGAGGTTGGTTAATGGTCATTTTGTTGATGATTAATTCCTTACTGTTGTTGAAGACCAACATTTCTAGATTTTGATTGTGGGTTTTCTAGAAACTTCTACATAGCCTCAGGGTTGAACATCCAATGAACTTGGTTTCAATTGGGAAAAGTATTCAAATGTATGAGAAATCATTTTTCCTTTCAATCCTCTTTTATATATCATTGCAAGTTGGTTTTCCAATGGGTGGAGAAGAAATTAGACAATTGGATCACCAAACCCTAGATTTATTAGTAAAATTCCATATTTGCACTAAACTACTACCTATAACTAATGTGTACTACTCTTCATGTTGGATTCCATCTAAACAAGTCTACATGTGCTCGCAAAAAGCCCTCATAAATTTTCCATGAGCCAAACTTGAAAATGGAAAGGGTTTCATTACATTATCTATGAATTTTGTTTCACAATAAGGAATTTGGGTGGATTTTGTGTTATTCGCACCAAGATCCAAGAGCAAGCATCATGTCCAAAGTGGGTCATTTTGGCTATAAAGGGAAATGAGTCCTGAAAGTTTCCATTAAGGCATTGAATTCAACAAGAGCTTCCACTTCGAAGGTAGGTTTGATAAGGGATCTCTTTTCAAACCCTTTTTCATATTCCTTCTCATGTCAAGATATTTTGGATGACAAAAGTAAAAGAATAATAATATGGTGTTTACCTTGAGAAATTGATTTTTCTAACCGTTGCAGTGTCCAATGTTATTGTAGTTTCGATGACCACAAAGCTCACAAGCATGGACATAACATTTTAAATTTTTTGTTTCCATGAGTTATATATTCTAATTTTAGTGCTTATTAATACATTGATTAATAATAGTTAAATTTATATGCAACAATAATGTATTATGCTATAAATATATTTGATGCTCAAAGATTATAAAACATGGAATTCACTCTTAAAGTTTGTATGAATTTTTCCATTTTACTTATAATTTGATATTTTCTATGGTAGTAAAGAAAATTGTAATTTTCTGCTCAATAAATGGGCATTAATTAAAATGATTTACATATATTTGGGACAAATAAACTTGGAAACAAATACATCTATTATTTAAATTTCCAACCATAAAATCTTAGGTGATATTTTTCTAAAAAAAATCAAATTTCTAAGGGTTTTATGTAGTTTTCGAACATTTTTGGTGATTTTCAGAGTAAAAAAATTTATCCCATGGAATTTGGGCAAATCAATTTAGAAAAAAATGGAAATTGGAAAATATTTTTTGTGGAAAAAAATTTGAAAATTAGTCTATGAGCTAAATTTTACCCTTAAAATTTCCCTTTTTTTTTGTTTGGCTTACAATACCATGTCAAAGTTTTTTCATTCAAGCCAACTTCTTTTAAAGGCACGTACTAAGCTACCTTATAACTTTACATTCTCTTGTTATGTAAACCCCTTTTTGCCTTTAGGATTTAACTTTAACAAAACAAGTATATTGTTGACATTAATTAATAATTGTGACTCCACTATATATATTTCTTTTACCTTGATAGGATTAAATGATATATTGAGTATCTTCATTAATGAACACATACTTCTGGGATCTTCTATAAAATGACATCCTAATATCATAAGTAAAGAATCCCATTAGTATCTTGCATAATTAAGAGAAATTGCATCACAAGATGCTTCTTAACCAAATTGGGTGGAGATGGAAAACTTAAACATACTATGTTTATTGACTATCAATTCCAAGTCCCATGCATCCAAACTAATTGATGGCATTATGTACATGTGTTTTCACCAAAGTTTTATATATCATACTTTATGACTACCGACTCAAACATGGTAATAAAAACACAAACTTTAACATCTACTTTAACATTGAAGGGTTTTTATGTCTACATTTTGTGAGGATGGGCCATAAAAATACAATTCCATACATCTATCATTTTCTTTAACTTATTTTCTCTTTGTTGGAAAATATCTTGTCACAAGGAATCTTTTCATAGTCACAATAATTAGTTTTGGATCTAGCTCCTAACTTTAATGATACTTTCTATGTACTTAGTAGTCCCTGCCGAAGGCCAGGGTAACTGTTGTAATCAATTGGATTTGACTTTATATTAGTTTGGCTTTGACTTTGCTTATTTTTTCATATTTCCTAAAGTTTTGACATAGCTTGGTAATATGTCCATTACTTATTTCATTACATATTATTTATCTGCAATGCTATTGGTTTGATCTTTGAAGCATTATTGTTGGGATGGTGGCAGAGCTCTTGGGAAGAGAGTGGTTAGTTATTGTTTCCATTAATGCAAGTGCTTGTAACCACTACCACCACCGCATTCCTGCTGCTTTACCGCCGCCACTGGCTGTGTTCTTCAAGAGTTAATGTTGTCCAGGTTGCTTTGAGTTAATGTTGATCTGATGTTGTTCATTTATTGCAACCCTTCTTCACAGAAATCGGCCACTGCCACCGCCTTCTTCACCGCATACTTGCTTGAGAAATTTGATTAATTGCTTTTCCTTCATTGTTTAGTTGCTTTTTTTCTGTACTAAATCCTTTTCTAATAGAAAGTACAAAAATAATTCCATAGACACCAAAAGCATTTCCCACCTATTTATGTGCACATTCATCGTGAAAATGAAGTACGAAAGTTGGTTAGCTTGCTCTGCTCCGGTGCCTTTGCTTGCTTGATTTCTTGGAAGTTGTACTCTTTGCTACTTGTGCAATCGGTGGTGCTTGCTTCGCTCCGACTTCCGTTGCTTCTACTTGCTTGGAAGCTGCTCTCTTTGATATTGGTTTTGAATCTCTGTATATGGTTTTGAATCTCTATACAGGTATGGATCTTAACTTGTTGTTTGCAGTCTTTTTAGTTGTATTTTATTTTAGTATCTTAAAGTGTATATGTACTAGTTGATGGAGCGTTGGGAGGTGTCAAGCCATTTGGAAGGCTCGTGCGATCCTTAAAATAAAGTTGGGGGATGGCTATTGCTGCATCAAGGATTGGCTATACGGACTTCCATAACACTTGAAAAATATTTAGGGGAAGAAGTGGCAAGCACTCTTTCTATTTAGCTTTACCCTACTACCCCTTATGAAGTATTACAATAGGCATCAATTCTGAATGGAAAATTTCAAATCAAATGAAACTACCATACAATAACCGGTAAAGTTTAAATGCATGTATGATCTACATGCATGCATTTCTTATTTTCATGTATATTAATTAGGAGGATTAGGAGGCTTAGATCCTTAACGAGATGATGCAGAATTAGATCACTAGTTTTAATAATGTATATACATGGGAGTAATAATAATATTCCTCATTTCCAAATTACATTTAAAGAAAATTAATTTCATTCCAGGTTTCATACAGAGAATCAAAACAATACTTTCTTTTTTATTAAAACCTACCAAAACCCAAACCATGTGGTTCAAATGACAGAAATTAGAATCTATGTTCTATTATACCAAGAAATACAGGAAACCAAGAATGGTTATGCAAAGTTAACATTTCTAGTTAACTTTATAATATGCAATACTTAATCATATGTAGCTTCAAGGAGAACTGAGTATGTGTAGAACAAAATGTAATGCAAATTCATCTCCTATCTCCTTATAAATACTTCAAAAATATTTCTTTTTCTCTCCAATTTGGTGCATTTCAAGCTTTAAGTTTTCCAGGCACATAATGCATTGAAATTTTTAAACATGTCAAACAAAATTTTACCTTTCTTCCCGTCTTGTTTTATGTTTGCATCCAGCCCAGGTTTGTACTCGACTTTGTACACAATGGCGTTGTTTTTAAGACCTCATGAGATTTGTAGAAATCACCAGGGATGAGCTGCTGACAATGTTATTTGCAAAATTGATACATGCAGTAGTTGGTAGTTGTGTATTCTAGTGCAATATTTAAACATTTATCAGTAATTGAATGAATGAAAATGGATAAAATAAAATAAAATATGAACATCTCCTGGGTGCAACGTATATAAAAATAGAAGTATAAATCATAGCACGACATCCATCCACCCCGTGAAGTGTGCATCCCGCCTGTATGTCATAATTGTGTGCACCAACCAATGTATGTCTTCTAGTTTAGATGATGGGTAACTCTTCTCTGCTCCTTCCTCTCGGCACTGATATATAGAGATGATAGCCCTCATTTCTCACCCTCCAAACCTTCTAAATTGTTACACAATCAGGCAGGCTTGCCAATTGTACTAGTTTTAGTGTACTAAAGAAGGTGCCTCTAATGATCCGTCACAACTGATTCTGGTGCTGAACGAGAGATTCTACTACTAGAAACTACAAAAACTAGACAAAAGGAAACAAAATTCTACTTCTTGTCTATTTGGTTGGTTGGTTGGCTACGTTGAATGCCTACCGCCCGACGGGTGGAATTGGGCTTCTACGGAATTATACTTGGTGGAACCTACCATCAGACACTGCGGATGGTAATAAACATTGAATATGCTGCATTACAAGCATGGATTGTGGCTCCATCTAGTTGAGCGAGCCCTAGTCAAGAGTAGTCTATCCTCCCATCATGAGAAAGCAGTTAACTATACGGTTGTTCGAGAACAAGGCATTTCTGGCTGGCTGAACCAGTATCAAGTTAGTTAGGCAAGCAAGCCCAGAGAATAGGTAGGACCAAGATAATGGACTTACAAAATGAATAATAAATGGCTACTTCTGCAACCAATTGCTTCACTTTACAGCGTAAGGGTCATGCATTTCTAGACATGTATGTGGTGATTGTTTCTTTCTGAACTCCTTTTGCATGGTTTAAGCGTGGTAGTGGTCTTTTCCTCAGGAATGGAGACTCCCAATGCATGGTTTCAAAGTGGCATTTTTTAATTTTTTCTTTTGCATGGCTTGAACGTGGCAATTCAAAGGAGGATATATCTAATCCATGTTGATAACATGAAGCAACATTGATAACATGAAGGAACATTAGATTCTAGTCCTAGCCAAATGTCAGACTATTTATCTAGGTCATGAACCTCGTGGGCTTAGACTGCGTTCCTACTTATTATTTGACTTTTATAAGAGGGTGCTTAACGTATTTTTTGATCCCTTCACCACCTTTCCATGTCAACTAGCTCGTTTAATACAGGGAAGTAATGGATGATTATGGTTTGTATTCCTTTGAGAGAGCTTTCCCGAAGATTTTGGGTTTCTATCCTATTCTGGTGATGTTTCTCTGCTAGCTCTAAGATTTTCTTAGTTGTCAAAGCGATTTGCTGAGATTTTCTTCAGTATTTACTGGGTCGAGATCCTGAGAAGCTCAACGCCCTCTACCATGCCTACTTTGCAATGATCAACCTAGATTGAAAGTAGGTATGTACAATGGCACAATGGTTTAGCTACTTCATGAACCTTTTCCCCCTCTTTCTTGATTTCATTATTGTATAAGAAGAGTTTCATGGTTTTGTGGGTTAGTTTTACAATTTTAATTGGTTGTTTTTGTTTCAGCTTCGCCATTGTCGGCGTGAATCCTTTCTTTGATAAAATATTTCTGGTTCAATGCTCAATAAATCTTATTATGATTGAAGTTGTTTTTTATGAAATTGTCTGACCATTTTACCGGTACTACTTTGTGAAAGTTGTTGTGTCATTTGTGATGGTTTTGGCTTGAAATGCAATATTCTGTTGCATGGATTTTGTCAAACCTCCTGGGTTGACGAAAGTTTGTGATTATTGGAAAATTTGACAATCTTGTCATTTGTACAAAGTTAAAGTGTTGTTGTTTGTTTCATGGAGTTGCCTTGATTTGGTGGACTGGATTTGTCGAATTTTACTCAATCGAATAAGTTTTTTGAAATCCTTGTTTTTGGTTATGTCTTATGTCATGTTAAGATAATGGATCTCACCGCCTTCACTGCACCAACAATTGATCTCACCGTCTCAAGGCCTTCACCGCCCAGTGTTGTTGGATCAACTCAACTCGGTTAGCTCGGTCAACTCAATCAATTGCATTTGTATATGTGTGAGGTGCTTACTGAAATGCTGATGGGTATGTTGGATAAATTGAATTAAACGTTCAAGGTAGTAAAAATAGAAATGAAATTGCTAGCAGTCAATGCATCTACTTTAGCTGCAGTAGATATAGAAACAAAAATAAGGTTGTTTCACTCACTTCCAAAACAAAACACAACACAGAAACATTCTGCAAATGACAATTGCAATGGCAATTTGGACACATATATAGATTCCCTCCCTCCTCAACCATTAAAGGAGCAGATCCGAAAAAGCTTGACCAAATGATTGCATATGTCTTCCATTTGTGATATTGACATGTTGCTTCCTCTCTATACTATAGGTGTTGGGGCTTTGGCAATGGCGTTTTCATATTTACAATGCACAAAAAATTTCATATTTATTGTATTCCTCTTTATACTGTAGGTGTTGGGGTTTTCATATTTACATTGCCCAAAAGACTTTCATATTCACTGTATGGCCATGCAATATTAGAATTGTTTGACTCATATATTTTTATGGGAGAAAAAATGCAGGCAAGCAGAGCGTCTTCATATGGGAACGCAGATCTTAATTTAGGGGAACTGAGAAGACATTTCAAGTTGCAAATAAGAAACTTGAAAAGAATGGGTAAGGAATCAAGGTGGTAAATTCGATTTCTTTGAAAGTTGAAAAGAATTAATGCATAGTTATTAATACAATTCAATTATATCTAAGTTATATATGCAGAAACAGAATTTGGTACCTAAATATTGTCTGGAAAATCCGCAAGGCCAGTTGCTCCACTGCAAACTACTCGAATGCTCCATCAAATTGTCCCAAATCTCTTGAAGGCTTGATGAAGATGAAGGACCTACATTTTTGTTTCACTTTGTTGTGCATTTTCTTGACGTTGGCTCCCTCTGTTAGTTGTGTCTCCTGATGGACCTATCCTTCCTAGTGCATTACCTTTGTCTGGCGTGAATGAAATCATGTTTCTCCTCTTCCTGCTTGTAACTCTATTGAATTTCCTTCCATGTTTCATTATTCATGGAGAACTGTGCTCCACTTTGTCGACTTTGCCTTACTTGTCCAGGTTATCCACAGCTTGTTGTCTGTCTACATTTTTCCATGCCTTACTTGTCCAGGTTCTCCATAGCTCCTTATCTGTCTTCCTTTCTCCATCTGCATGCCATGCAGATTCAAATGCATGGAGACTAGCAACAGACCAAATTAAGTCATTTAATAAAACTAAGCAAGACATCGTTTAAAAGCATGGACCTAACTAATTTATGTTGCATGCATATCATAAATCTTCCCCATTATATATTTTTGAACTTTATTTTCTTACAATTTGTGATATCGTAACTATTTTCTTACCATTTGCAATATCATAATTTTAATTTTTTTACAATTAATACAAATATAAATCCCTGGGGCGCTATGTCTCAATACTTAAATAGAGTTAGGATAAATTTTTTTAATTTAAGTTAAAATAAATGAAAGTGTTTTTATTTTTTAATTGTGACAAACCTATCTACCCATATATAAAACACTTATTTTCCATCCAGTGTGTATTTAAAAAAAATATGTCCATTCCAAATTCAATACTATTTCATTTGTTGATTTTATTCTTTGTTAATTCAATACTATTTCATTTATTGCTTTTGCTAATTATCATATTATATACTATTTCATTTGTTGATTTTATTCTTTGTTAATTCAATACTATTTCATTTATTGCTTTTGCTAATTATCATATTATATATTATTTTATTTGTTGATTTTATTCTTTGTTAATTCAATACCATTTTATTTGTTGATTTTATTCTTTGTTAATTCAATACTATTTCATTTATTGCTTTTACTTTCTGCTAATTATCATCAACGATAGGGACATCGCCATCCCATGGCACTTGTTTTTTGCATTGTTTGCATTTCTTTTTCTTCCATCCATCTGTTCCTTCAATTTTATTTCTATGTAAAGTATCAACAACTTTCTTATATTTTATTGATTGTTTTTTTTTTACAGTCATATTGTTCTTTTTCTAGAGTTATCTCAAAATGCAACAACTTGTTTTCTCTTGGTTTCATTACACATCACTTTCATGCAATGCAAGCCTCGTCAATGTTGTGAACCTCAATTAATGTGATTTTTCATTGAAATAAGGATACAAAACTTCAAAGAAGTATTTGATAACCATGTTGGTTCATCTTCCAAGATGTTGAATAAGGTATATTGCTTTTGGAACTGTGTCATATAATCTTGTACACTTGACCCTTGACATTGTCTAAGACACTCCCACCAAATTTATCACTCCCTTTGTAAAACACTAGAGACTATCCCATTGATATGATCATTTTTCTCAATACCACACAAGGTTCCTATATAAGCATAATCTCATGTCAACATACACATAAATATATATTTTTCCAAGGAAACATTCATAGGGAAACTTAAGGGATGCTTCCCCACATTTGTGGATGGCATGCCTTGTAACATCGTTGAAGCAACATAGTGCACTTGACCGAGGGAAATTCGATCCAAGCACCTATTGGCACAAAAATAGCCAAATACCAACAACATTAATGATAACCAATTGACCTAATCCCACAACTACATACACACATGTGAACAACTTGCCATATAAAACCCATTGGAGTAGAACCATCAGCCTACCATTTGCAAACCTCAATGGAAACTGATCAATATCCATTACATACACTTTAAAATTAAAAAACATGAGAATGCCCAGTATATATATATATATATATATATATATATATATATATATATATATATATATATATATATATATATATATATATATATATTTGAGTGCAAGCTAATGAGGGTCACTTTTGGCGCATTAGATGCAATATGAAACTGAAAAATTAGGCATCCTTCAACTTACTTGGATTTTTTTGAGATACTTACACAAGATATCTTGCATTGAGTAAAAAAGATGAAATGTAGGAAATTGAATCACATTTCCGAATATATAAATTTTGTGTATTGAAAATTTACATAAATATGTCAAATTTCATCTTTTCTAACAATCACTTTTTTTTTTTTTGGAAAATGATAAGGTATATGTTTTTGTGGGTGCAGTCTCTAAGTGCCTAAATGATGGTTTCGGGATACACAAATTGGTATACATGTAGAGAACAAGAAGCACTAGTGCAACACTATTTTTCCAAAATTAAATGTTTAACTTTTTTTTTTAATTATCTAAGTGATCAAACCTCGAGAATGGTATATCAAGTGTGGGTGCAGCATTTGAAGGTATTGATGCAATGATTCCGACATGGATTTTTTATAGCATGTAGAGGTTTGTGTCTACTAGTGCAGCATACAATTTTTTCTTAAAATGGTTTTGAAATGAAAAAGTTACGGAAGAAACACTAACATCATATTTTTTGACATAAGGAGTGATGATACAAGAAAATTAGGAAAAAACTAGAAGAAATGAATATCTTTTTTTTGAAAGTACATATTTGCAATTTGCATAAAAAATGCTATCTATGTCTAAAATTTTGTCAAAAATGGTTGTGTATATCATGATGTAAAGAGTGGTGGAAGACAGGCATATTGACAAAATGGAGGAAATGCCCAATTAGTTATGGTTTACCATATGTTGGTAACTCTGAACTAACCATATAGGACTGTGGATGACATGTGGGCATGTGAGAAGGTGTGTTTTAGGCGCTAGGGAATGCTCGCGTGTTGTGTTTAAATTCAAATTTGTATTCCTGCGCTTGGTGTCAACAAAAAATCTCTAGCATTTTGTTTCTCCAAAACGCTCGATCATTTAGTATTTACATAAATCCTAAGCATTTATGAGTTACAAAATGCTCTATCATTATAAAACACATAAACCATGTGTTAAGTGTTGAATGGAGATAACGGGGGTGAGAGAGAGATAGGGGATACGAGAGGGGAGGGGCAAGGGACATAAATTTAGGGAGGCAGAGAGAGGAATGATGAGGAACGAAATTAGATGCCTAAAACCATAAGTCCTAAGGCCCAAACCCCCTAAATGTCTAAACCCCTAAGCACCTAAGAGGGCCTTAACATATAATCCATTACCACTTTAACCCCTTAACACTTAATCCTAACCTTTTATACCTTACCCCACTAATAGTCGATCACTAAATCCCTTAACCTATAAAGGTCCTAATCCTTAAAGCCCTAGTCCCTTAATTAACCCCTTATCTCCCATAAGTCCTAAGTCCCAAATCCCCTAAACCCCTAAAATCCTAAGCACCTAAGCCATTAACACATAATCCATTAGCACTTTAACCCCTTGACACTTAATCCTAACCTTGTATACCTTACCCCACTAATAGTTGATCCCTAAATCCCTTAACCTATTAAGGTCCTAATCATTAAAGCCATAGTTCCTTAATCAACCCCTTATCTCCCATCCCCATAGTCCTTATCCTCTAACGCCCTAATCCCTTAGCCCCTTATAAGCCCTTAACACTATAACACCTAAGCCCTTAATGCCTAATCTCTTAAAACCTAACCCCCTAACCCAGAGCCCTAAATCCCTTTACCCCTAAAGCCCTTAACCCTTAAACACCTTAAGTCCTTTAATTGTTTACCTCTAATCCTTAAACCATTAGCCTCTAAGATCTAGTTTACCCTATAGAGGTTTAAAAATTGTTTACCTCAAGACTACGTTTGCATGTGTGACCTCCCTTGTCCCAGTGTGCCCCGCATTTGCTTGTGCACTCTACATTTGCATGTGTGCTCTTTGTTTCCATGAGAGCTCTATGTTTGCTTGAGCTCTCTCCCTTGGGATTGATCGCTCCTCTCTTGGTTTTGGAATTCTCGCTTGGGCTTGTGCATTATCCTCTAAGCTCTAGTTTACCCCTTATAAGCCTTTAACCCTTTAACCCCTTCACCATTAATGCCTAATCTCATAAACCCTAACACCCTAACCTCGGAGCACTAAATCCATTAACCCCTAAATCCCCTAACCCTAAACTCCTTAACCACTTTACCTCTAATCCCACAACCCCTAAACGACCTAGCCCATAATACTTAAATCCCAAATCCCTAAAGCCCTTAACCCCTAAGCCCTAAGCCGTTAACCCCTTAACGCTCGAGCGTATGTATTTCTATAACGCTCGAGCGTTATAGAAACACACAATGCTTGAGCATTTCCGTTTCCTATCCTGCGTGTTAAATAACATGGTAGGCTCAGGCCCTCCCATGCCTAGTTCAAAAAAACGCTCAAGCATTTTGGTTTCACTAATCTTTCACATGTTTCGTGAAACTAAAATTACATCTAAAAGGTCCCTCAACATCGTATGAGGGCCCAAATACTTGTTATATATCTTATCATTTGAAAATATTTAATTTCAATTTAAAAATATTTATTAGAAATATATCTTATAAAAATATGATTAGTGGATAATCACTTAGGAAATCGATACACTCCATAAAATAACACTTTTTTGGAGGTATCATCCAATGCCATGCTTTATCCCACATAATTATCAATGTTACAACTCCACCAAATCCAATCACTATTCCTAATCCCAATCCAATTAATGAGATATGTTCATCTATAAGGCTTAGCCATCCTTGACTTTTACTGACTTTTGCAGAAGCTCCATCTCCTCTTTTTTTATTATTCTTTGTTTCTTCACATGGCTGTAAAGGATAATTGCATAATCACTTATTACCTTGAAATGAAGTTGTATTGAAAGTATCAAATTGTGTCCCTTGTGGGATTGGCTCACATAGTCTGTTAAATGATACATTTAGAGATGCCAACTTGGTTAATTTAGAGAGTTCTAGAGGAATCTCTCCATTCAAATTATTTTTAGCCAAGTCTAATTGTTCCAAAGTAGATATCTCACTAAGAGATGTTGGAATTTTCCCATCCAATTGGTTTCTAGATAAATTCAACAAACGCAAGGTACTCAAATTTCCCATGCTTCGAGGTATTTCTCCAATACAATTATTGTTCGATAAGTCAAATATGGTGTTTGCCTTTAGCACATATGTTATAGTATACTCAAAGTCCTTGATGTCAATCTGCATCGTTTGATATAATGTATCACCACTAACTTGGGAAGATCCAAGGATGCCAAATCCTTGGAGTCCTCCAACATTAGATGGTATTCTTCCAGTAAATTTATTATTGGATAAATCCAACACTTGTAACTCATGGAGATTTGTGATCCTTTCAGAGATATCACCCTCAAGCTTATTGTAACCAACACTTAAAACACACAACCCTTGAAAAGATGCAAGGTATTTGGGAAGCTTACCTGTAAATCTATTTTTCTTTAAATCTAGCAAAAGTAGCTTGGTACAATGGCCAAAAATAGAGGCATAGTCCCAGAAAATCTGTTAGAATGAGCAGAAAGAACATCCAACATCGCTGAAAACTCTATATTTAGGTGTCCACTAAGTTTGTTCTCGGACACCTTTATCCCTTCTAATTGTTGAGAATTACTTAAAGATGTAGGAATCTTTCCATTCAACTGATTTTTAGATAGATGTAACCTCCTTAAATAGACACATTTGCCGATTTCCACTAAGTTTGTTGTTCGAGAAAATCAAATACATCATCATTTTGCAATTCCCTAGAGATGAGGGAATCCTTGCTTTCAAGTTGTTGGAATGCAGATATAGTCCCCGTATAGTTTTTTAGAAGTTTCAAAGATTGCAAAATAAGAAAGCAATTAAAGACGAAGGATAGTTGGCATTTGTGGTGAGTAAGTAATCACAGATTAACTGTTCAATTCTTATATATTAAAGGTTAAGAATGAAAATCACCCAAAAAGAAATTAAATGACCCATAAAATATAGTGTAGAGATTCCTAAAATATAGTGTAGAGATTCGTAAATGAAAAAAATAAAATAAAATAAATTTAAAAGTTATAAACAATTGCGTCCAGTTGACTAGGGATTAGAAAGGTGAAGTTATTTGGAATTTGGTGAGGTGCCAATTTACCGGAACGTGTGGATGTTTATTGTTATTTCCGCTGATTTCGGACGCGTTCAAAGACATGATTTTGGTTTGACGTCACACCAAACTCTCCATTCTGTTTGGGTGGATTGAGAACTTTGTATTGTTGGTTGTTTACAAATTTCAAAGATGGCAAATCTGAAAAATAAGTATACTACAAACTACATAAATCATTGTGTAGGATAAAAACTCACCAAAACATTTTTCTTTTCCGGCCATTTTTTAAACAAATCCAGTTAGTCAAATTCATGTTTGAAAAATGCAGTTTGTTTAATTCTGCAATTTTAATAATCACAATCATCTTTTATAAACAAAATATCACATTTTAAAACTATTCAAATAGTAGAAATCGCAATTTGAGCAATAAAAACTGCAATTTCAACATTTTTTTCTAGACCAAATTCCCGCGAATAAGGAGCGTTTTGGTTGTCTCTTTTACTTTCCAATCATGATCTAATTATATTTAATTATAAAAGTCATAAAAAGTTGCCGTCTTGACCTTGGTTATTTGGGATTTGGAATTGAGTGGAATGTGTGAGATGAATCTCTGCTTATTTCTGTTGTGTAGATCGTTATTTCCGCTTATTTCGGTTGGAAGATGTATCATATAATACAATACGGTGTATCATACGGATGTACAATTGCTGCATGAGTGGAACACCGCGTATGATTAGGGATTGAGAATGTGTTCAAAAGATTGATTTTGCTGTGACGTCACACCACACCAGGATAGGAATTTGAGAAAAATCTTATTGGTCAAAAATGATGGTTTCGGCACTAAATACAGACGTTTTACTGTTTTCTTCGTTTTTCCATCGGTTAATATAAAATATAGGCAAAATGGTCCATGACAGGCATTTTGCCCGTCAAATTCCAACCCTGCACCACACTCTCCATTATGTTTCGGTGTGATATTTGTTTTCTAAGTTGTTTACTTTCTTTCTAACAGGGTAGGACTTTGGAAAACAATTCATCGGTCAGTTTTGCAGTTTTGACGATATAGATATACGTTTTCACAGTTTCTTTGTTTTATTTGATAGTTAGTTAAAAATTTAAGCCATATTTGACGAGCAAAATAGCCTATAATAGGCAGTCAAAGTCCTATCCTGCAATTTTCAAACATGCTACAATCCGAAAAATAAATATACAACAAAAGTATGCAATTTAAGATGAGAAAAAGCTTAAAATTTAAGATGATGGAGAAATAGGGATGGAATTTGATGCGCAAATTATTTGTCATGAAGAGATTTGTCACCTAAATATGGTTATGAACTAAATAATCTTCATCAATTTTTCTTTAAAATCGTTAAAATCATCCAATTTAACAAACTATTTCTATTTCAAATTCCTACCTTAATTTCCAGAGCATGATCTAATTATGTTTAATTATATCTTAAAAATTACAAAGAATTTGACATCCATTAAATTTATTGGAATTTATATGAACAATAATGTAAAATCTAAAGCAAGTGGGGCCTATTTGGCCACTTTGTTATATCTCTTATTTTCGTCTTTGGTAACACATCGATTGCATACTTTCCTGGTTGGTCACTTTGTCAAATCTCTTTCTCTTTTTCGTCTTTGACAGTACATCGACATCAATTGAAAGGATCATATTTTATAAACTAGCATTTGCCCCTTGAGGGGAAAAAATAAACGCCGGTAGGAAAAGAGGAAAGTTAGAAGGAACAAAAACATAGGCACAGACAGAGAGCAAAAGAGCAAAGTTTGTAACAATCTCAGATTACAAAGACATAAGCACTCAACCCATAATAAAAAATAATGTTAAGTTCATCAACACAGTGAGCCAACTACACTTGCTTTTCTCACAATCTTTGTAGTAGTAATCTCAACACTATAGATTGCTACTATACCTGGAATATATAAGCAATTTGAAAAAATGTTTCTGCAATAATATCAATGAAAACAATGAACTTTACATGCTTCTCAACCATGTAAAGGCGAATAGACCTGTCACTATATGAATTAATCTTCTGAAAACCACTAATAAACCAAGGAAAGTAACTGGTTATCAATGACTCTCACCACATCAAGGATTCAGACGTCTTCGGACAATATAGATAGTTCACAACAAAGCACAATAAAATGCATACATACAACACAATAGGAGTGGTGAATCTTCGTTATGCTTGCTTCAAGAATGGAAGATACAATGAGAAACCCAGATATGTTTCTTTCTTCTCATTAAGGATTTCAAGTCCACAATAAAAACTTTACATGCTTCTCAACCATGTAAAGGAAAACAGACCTGTCACTATATGAATTAATCTTTTGAAAATCACTAATAAACCAAGGAAAGTAACTGGTTATCAATGACTCTCACTGCATCAAGGATTCACACGTCTTCTGACAATATAGATAGTTCACAACAAAGCACAATAAAATGCATACTTACAACACAATAGGAGTGGTCGTAAGTCTCAATATAAAGGTTGTATTTATTCAACATGGAGGTAGATGAGGAGAGGTCGCTTTGCTTGGCTGCTTTGTTTTTATGAATGTAAAAGAGAGTACACAGTTTACAAATCAGCTGAGATTAATATTTATATCACTACTGCTTGGGATAATCCATTATGAGCTTAGCTTGAAAAGCCATTGCCAACAAGGAAACTGAAGAGCATTGAACTAAAAAAGTAGTAAAATATAGCACTGTTACAAAAATATGAACAAGCATTTAGGTTTTTTAGAGAAAAGGAATCCCAATAATATCCATTGAAAAGTACACATTACATATAAACATGTATGCAATAGTTTCTCAAGAAGGGAAATTTGTTTTCATTGACAAAGAAGAATAGATGAACAGAAAAAAGGGTTGGTTCACCACTATATAGCCTTGGAAGAGTTTGTTATCTCGTGAAACTGCATGTATTTCAAAGTCCGTAGGATTTTCTGGAAAATCATTTGTCTCCCCTTCCATTATCATTAACTGAACAATCAATGCTTCCTTTTCTGTGTTAAGGTTTTTGTATGCAGCTAGTAAATTGTCTTTCTCAAATAATGTGGCATGTAATTTTGTGTTTAACTCAATGATCTCTCCATGTTCCTTTACCAAGGTGGCCTTGAGTTTCAACATTTTTTCTTTGTTTCACTCAATAGTGGTAAGCAGCTTGTCGACATTGTCAGCACTTGTTTGTGCAGCTGCGACATTCACAGAGGCTGTGAAGTTGGGGTCCTTTTGGGTGCCTTCTACAAGTGTGTTTTCTGTGACGGTGACTATCTGGTTGAGAGGTCATTTTTATTCTTTTTCTTGACCGTCGTGTTATGGTATTTCTCTTTGAATAAAAAAAAATTGTGTCCAATCGGGCCACTGTATGTTCTTTGGATGGGGTAAACGGCGTAAGCTCAAGCTCTGGAAATGGCAAGTGGCCTCCAATTACTGGGCTTAGCATGTTTGTGTCCATGGGTTATGGACTATTGACTTGTGGACTTGTTGGCTCCTTGTGCATAGTTGGTGGACCTTGAGGATAAACTGCATGAGCTCTCAGGTGGAACTAGAGAAGCAGGAGCAGACATTCATGACATCCAAATCCATTTACGGTGGATGAACTCGGAAATGGAGGGTTTGCTTGTTGTTGTTCGTCAGATAACAACATAAGTACCTTCATTGGATTCCCACTTGGAAGATGTTGAGTAGGTTGTCCTTCAACTCGCATCCCATACATCTTGTTTAGATTCTCGTCTTGATGATGTGCAAGGAAATGTGTGTGCCCATGAAGCGAATGTATCTAGCTCGGATGACCGTATTGATGAATATGCAAAGGACAGTCATGGCATTTAGGCTATGGATAGTGAGGAGAGTGTTGAAGATAATTGTGAGCAATAGGAGGAAGATGTTGAGGACAATCAAGATGTCTAGGTCATGGATAGTGATCCTAACACCATTTAATTTTACTTTTATATGAAGTTTTTTTATAAGATGCTTTTAGGACAGTATGTTAGAATTCACAGCAGCTTAGGAGATGATGCTTTTTGTTTAAGACTTTTATTTTCATGGATAACTGTATCAGAGCTAAATAATGCTCATAGACTTCTAATATCTTGCATTGAAATTTTGTATTGTTCTGCTAAAATTATTTTCAATGTTTTATAAATACTGATATATCCATTTTCATTAAAAAGAAGGAAATGCCAAGTTTAGCACTGGTCTTTCCAACATAAAGGGAAAAAAATACACTAAAAAGGAATGCTAAATTAGGCACTAATTGCCAATTTTGTTGTAGTGAAATCAAGCCACACCAAATATTTTTCCTTGATAATTGCTATGTCAACTATTGTCATCATTATGATAAGCCTCTAGCAACAAAAAAGACTTAGGTGGTTGATGGTCTCATTAAGGAAATTATTGTACCTATGTTGGTGGGCATGGAGAATTTGCAAGAAGTGACAAAGTGACAATTATTGGCAAAGAAAGAGAAGAATGAATCTCAATGCGTTATGTGGAATGAGACATCAACTAGTGAGACCACCCCTAAATTAGCAATTGTCTCCCACATCCAAGACCCTAGAATTGTCAATAATGGAAGTGTGATGAAATCGTACAACTCTCAAGTGGAGAACCTATACAAGCTTGAAGCCTATAACCCTTGGGTGCGAGGGTATTAGGAGCTTCATGACAAAAAAAATTTAGCCATGATTGTTGGTAAACACATTTTTTAATGTATTTTCGATTTTTCATGGTGTGGATGTTGTTAAAAGTATGCAACATGGGTACTTGTTGGATGCATAATTTAATTATGCATCCAACGAGTGCGATCCAAAAAAGTAGTTTTTTACTCTCTCTCTACTATTATTTTATTATTTTCTTGTTATTTTCCTTAAGAGGCCCGCCCATTTTTTACCCAAATTTCCTCTAATGAGTTTTCCCTCCTACAGAGGTCTCAAAGATCAATGCAAATATAGCTTACGGAAACAACTAGTAGTTTGACACCAATCTCTTTAAGTCACCAAGCTTAGGAATAGAGAGCCTGAGAAGAAATATGCTCATGATGGAGTTATCTTGATTTCATTGCCAACATTTTGACTTCATTGACTTCATTGTGTAGGGAATTTGCCTAATCTTCAAGAAAAATCACTTTCAATATATCATCCAAGATAAAATAAAATAAAAAAATATCCACACCTAGACTTTTAATTATTATTATTATTTTTAAATTATATATTCAATATAAAACTCTTAATACATCATTATTATTTTTAAATTAAATCTTTATAAAACGTTAAGATTTCACTCTTTATAACTATTCAATGATGCTTAAGGTTCGACCTCATATGGAAAATGTAAAATACTTTTCACAATTATGGTATTTATCTCGCTTCACATGTTTTAATACTTTTTCTATTCTATGTATGTATGATCAAATGGAGCCATGAGAGGGATGGGAATTTAGTGATACAAGTTGGGGTCAACTTTAGGAGACGTGGCCGCCAATAACCTTGGAAAGAAAAGACAAAACTATACCTAACCAGTAATGCAATCTTATTCTTCATAATTTGTCCATTTAAAAGTTGGAATATAATACATAATTTGTCCATTTAAAAGTTGGAATATAATACATTGGATTCAAAGCAACTCTATTATCCATGGTTTTTATCTTCTAGTTTTGGGATTTACAAATATTATAGAAAAATTAGTACTATATATGTTCTGTCAAATTCGAAATAAAATATGTTTGTTTCAGATAGTTCTACACCGCCAGTGGCATTCAATAGTACCTTGCTTTGTAATGGGACCTTTGAAGATTGGATTCTAAGGTCATTCCTTTATAATAAAATATATTGTCACGATTACTGCTTAAATTAAAGCAGTGAAATAAGAAGTGGTTTTCTTTAAGTTCTATCACTAATTCATAGGAAGCTGCTGGCAGAAATCATGTAAAAAAGACGACCATAGATTAGAATCTCGACTAGAGTGCTAATTGGCCTTCAGCACAACAAGAAGAGCTGCAATAACGATTAGGTTTCAAAAAGTGCATCTATTGCATTCGGTATGGTAATTGGCCGAAATTGATTGGGACTTTTTGGTTTTGGTACGAGACATTGGCTTCTATTTTCGTTACCTAACCCCATCAAGACTGTCATAGCCGTCACCACCCATGGAGCTATTTTCTTCATTCGTTTTGTTTTTTCAAAGCTGTAACTATTTTTGTTAAGAAGTTTTAAAGATTTGGAACTTTCAAAGGATGGAATTTTGTTGTAGGTTCCATGCATTTCAAGAAAAGACCAACGAATGGACTTGTATTCATTACCGCAACCAAAGATTTACAGTGAACTCATTAATTTCTTGGGGCCGAACTCATTAACAACTCCTGCAACATAGAGAATTGTGAAATAGTAGCATTTCAGACTGGTTGCAGTAGCCACTGTCAAGTTTTTGTTCAAGTCCACCAGCTTCCTTTGAGCAAGGTCCTCGCTGTCCTTGCATGCCTGACAGGATGGAGATTAGAAAAGATAACGCAAGTATGTTTCACGCGTTATGTTCCTTGAGGAGAATATGTCATAATAGTAAGCCTATCTATATTTATTTATTCCCCTCAAAGAGCTAGAAGGTCACACACACGAACAACGAGGATTTAAATTCTGGGCATGCACGGGTTTGTTTTTATAATTTATTTTAAAAAAATGGTGCTCGAAAGAGTGTACAAATGGTAGACTACCCAGTCTCATCATCACTGTGGCTGCAACGTGTACATACAAAATTAAACGTAACATTGATTTCTGGAGACAGGAACTCGACCGAAGGAACCATAAGGATTCAATGCAAATAAACGCTTAGGTCACCTAAGCACAACCACATGCACGTCATGCAAGACCCTTTGCCACATGCAGTTCATGCAGTTTGATTCTATTCTCACCTCCATATTGCCGCATTATAGACAGCAAACCGGAAGCAACTATAGGCATTGAACCTTTGCACTTGGGGCGCTGGGCTCTGCCAAAGTGCTTTCAATAATGGTCGGTCGGAGTAAGCCAAATTCTGCTTCAATATCTTCAATGGCTTTGACATGGTCGGTCGAGCTCGTACAGGCTAGGCATACTCATCTTACACTTACTCGACTTTAAATTTTAATTATTTTTAATTGTGTTTGAACAGCAGATTCCTGGCTGATTTCTTGTGGGAGAAACTCTGTAAATATGTTGTAGTTGTCCAATCTTTGTTTTGGGCATTCGTAATGCTTATATTTTTGGGTTAAAATTTTTATTTTTGCTATTATGGTCCTGTCCAGTCCAGTCAGGAGCTATGAAACCCAACCCTAGCTGTACAATCTGTTTTGGGAATAAGTAAGCTCTTTTTGGTTTAATTTTTTGTTTCAGTCAACCATATACGAATTCTGATTCGGAAAAAACCATTTCGAGAAATCCAGAAAGACCTCGAGATGTAGTTTAGTCCTTGGTCGGTGGAAATATTTTGTAAGCCTTTTTACAATTGTCAGCAATGTGTCTGATCTCGACAGTAAGCTTCTTGACTATGCTTCCAATCTGGGTTAATGCTTTCCTTACACGATTTGGTTTTCTTCATTCAGTAGGTTCGGAATTATGGTTGGATGTTTCTGCTAATGGATGGTTGATTCTGTCTTCTCCCTCACCATTAAATGTTTTTTTTCTATTTCAAAGTGTAAAACTGTAATTGATATACCCATATCTATGCCATTTATATATTTGTAATGTTTTTAACCAATTGCACCGCTCTGCATAGATAAGCAATGCAACTCTATATGTAGTGCAGGTGTTTATACGACTACTATGGACTTGGTGCAGCAAAAGGTTACAGTCATGGGAAATGTGGATTCTGAGACTCTGATCAAGAAACTACTAAAAACTGGGAAGCACACAGAGCTTGTGTTGCCTTAAGGGAGCCATGGCCATCATATGCCCAGCAATCAGCCCCCGCCGCAAGAGCCCAAGGAAAAGAATAAAGCTAAAAGCGGAGGAAGTAAGGCCAACAGCAAGGAGACTCATCGTGTAAAGAAGACAAGGGGAAGGGTAAAGAAGCAGAAGTGGGAAACAAGGGTGAAACAGGCGGCGGCGACGGAGCTGGGGAAGCGTTGACTAAGAGTGGTGGAACCGAGGAGCAAAGTGTCGACCGGGACAAGAAAGCGAGCAGAGGAGAAGAGAAGCAGAAAGCAGGTAGCAATGGTGGCGAAAGAGAGAAGAAAGGTAGCGGTGGTGGCGGAGGAGGAGAGAAAGAAGTGGGAAGGGGTCAGAAGCGGAAGTGGTGGAATCCACGTGGCAGGATTCCATTCGCTCTATGAGTGAGGAATCTAGCCGACATGGAGCTTACCCTTCTTCATGATGAAACGCCTACGGCGTAATTATTATCAGCTTTTTATGTATTCTAATACAAGTAATAGATAGTTGATATTTTAATTTAATTTAATTGAATATATATTTATAAGTAATATAATTATATAAAAATTAATTAAAAATATATATGTTTTTTGAAATTTTAAAATTAACTTATAAATATTAATTTTTTATTAAAATAAAATTATTTTGTATAAATTATCTTTTTATTAAAATAAAATTATTTTGTATGAATTAAAATATTTGCAATATATTTTATCTAATTGTTTATTATGAGAGTTTATATAGTTACACCGTAGGTACTCTAAACACATTGAACACTCGATTACATGGTCATATTGATTAGTACATTGGTAGGTGAAAGAAAATTGCAATCAATAATGTTATTTGAGATTTGGTATTTATTAAAGTTATTTGGAAATTAGTTCAAAGGAGTTGGTTTCATGAGGTCCTAGTCTAAAGCATGGGTCACCTTGAAGTAGTGGTTGAACTTACACACATAGAGATTGTATTAAATAATCTCATGAATCTTGCACACATAAGTGAATCAACCCTCATACCCATGTCTTTGAAATTAACTCAAATCAAACAAATAAGTTGTTTTTTAGTTTATTTAACATAATTATATTTTAATAAAACATTTTGCGGACTTAGAGCTTGGGTCGCATGCAGAAGAAGGTTGGTCAAAACCAAACCAACTTGCTTACTAGATTTGACTATATATATGTGTGTGTGTGTGTTTTCATCTTCCACATACAGTTACACTCCTTAATAATTATAAGTGATTAATTTAAACATTATAAGCAAGTTGAGTGTGTTGACTTATTGTTTTCTCAATTTAATTACTTAATTAGAGTTAAAGGTAACAATGAGACTTTGTTTTAATCTTTGCTCTTGATTATCCTTTCATTTCTCTAATTGTGTTTTTAGGGAGTTGTCTAAAAATTTGACGATTTGGCCTAGACGGGGGGCTTTTCACTAGAATCCGACGTTTTTTTTTTTTTTTCATAAAATCTGAATTAACTGTGCTTTAATGGCCATTTTGATGGTAGAAATTGATTCAGCGACATCAAAAACCCCTTGGGCACCCAAAATTTCAGAGTTTGAGAGTTGTAACCATGATTTTTAAAAATTTCAGTTAGATTTTTTATAAATCGTGCCAGAAAAATCAAATTTTTTCGTTTCAAATCGTAGAACTTTTAGACTACGCTTTTTTTAGTTATATGTAATGATTTCTTATTGTTTCTTGCCCATGGATAATTTTAGGGGCTAAATTTAGCCCATTGGCTATATTAAGGGTGTTACAAAATTTAGTGGGCTACTTCCTTATATGGAGAGGGTTTTTCTGGCCAAAATATATTCACCCAATATTTATTAGAAATAAAATAAATCCAAAATTAATATCCTCCGGTAGATTAATGAGGAAAATGAAAAAAAAAAAAAAATCGCCCTAACATAATCTCCCTCAAATCTATCTTTCGCCCCTTATTTCTAGAGAAATTCCAGTCAAATCATTCCTTCACCCCCTATTTTCAGTAATGGAGGCTCCCAGGGGTTATTTCTCCCTCCATTTTCCTTATAATTCAAGCATATGGTTGCATTCACTTGGAATTTTAGTCAGTTTTATGTTGATACATTTTTTAGCCCTCGATTTCCAGTAGTGGAGTGCAAATCAGGGATGATTTTGTCACATATAAAGGCTACATTGATTCATGGTTCACCTACATCAGATTGCATTTGCAAATTGAAGGCTCTAGTTTATGCGATTCCATTTTTCATTCTTAGTTTTCTCGACATTTTAATCTTCACACAACATCTCCATTGTTGAAAGCTCAAGTCTTGAAGGGGCATGTTGCACATGGAATTTATCATATAATACATACTCACGTCATGCTTTTCGTCCAATAATTAATGCAACATGCCTTTTATCATGATTTTATGCTTTTTATCCACATCTACAATAGATTATTATACTGTAAATTTTGTTTTTATCGTGCTTCTTATCATGAAGGCTTTTCAAGGCCTTTTAAATTCTAAGGAAATATGAATTCTTAGGGTTCATTCCGCGTTGTTAGCGTTTTAATCTATCCTAGGAGTATTGGTTTCATGAAAGCGCTATAGAGCTCAAAAGATAGGATTTATTTTATGCCTTGTCGTGTTTAAACCATCAGCATACTTTGTACATTGTTAGTGGTTGCTACTATTGATGGAGAGATGCAACATGGTTTTTATATATTCAAACTATAATTGACCCAGTTGTTTAAAATTTGGTTTTATTAGAATCTTGCTATGCAAGTATTATTGGATCTTAGACATTCATGAGAGTGTTTATGTTCATATTTTTTGTCTATTATTGTTTATGTCTGGGATGTTTGTAATATAAAATGCACACTGATTATAACGATGGGGCTATAGTAGAATGGTCATTATTTTGGCACTATCTTCCTATAGAGTTTTCCAAGTAGATTCTTTTATTTGTATTGACAAGTTCGTGACTGGTTGATTTTTTTAATTGTATTGTCAAGTTTGTCAATTTTATTTGTAACTTAAATTTGTTGGGTCCGATATTTGTTTTACAGTATTTTGTTTTTTGTAACGGTCATCCAAAAGTAAAATGTTTTTTGGTGATTTTTTTATGTGTAATTGATATCGTCATCTAGAAATGGATCTAGTTGTGTATGATGAATTATGATTTAGTTGGAACACAATACTTCATTTCCATCATTATTATATATAATATGTACAAGGAATGTTTGACCTCGGATGTAGAAATTTTTCCATTTGATATCTTGTCTTTTGCATTCAATGAGGGTGCTAAAACAATTTTACTGTGCATTTTGAATGCTTTCAAGAATTTCAAGGACATGGATACAAACACCACCTCAGTTTATCTGAGAAATGTACTCTTTAACAAAGTAGCTCCGATGATATATGTGATGATGCATTAATGTGTCTTTTATTCTTATTAGTGTATGTTCTTATTTCTATTAACCATTGCAAGTTTCTAACTAACTCTAAAAATTCTAAATCAAATGACATAATCTAGATTTTGATTAACAACAAAAGAAAGGAAAAAGTGGTATTCATATGTATAAACAAATAAGTAGGTTTGTTTTCTTCTTAGAGGGTAGCTTAAAACTGGGAGATTTGGAAAATAAGCTAATTGGGAATTCATACACTATATTAAGGTTGTGGATCTTAATAAGACTTTACATTGTAATAATGGTTGGTGGGTGCCATAACCACTTTATAGTGTAAAGTATTCAAATCTATAAGTTTGTCGGTCTGTCAAGATGTGGGTCCCCACATGTCCGTTGGACCATTAAGGGCATAATAACAAGTGGAGTCCCCACTTTCCCTAAATCTAGTTAGTGCAGTTGTGTTTCATCGACACTTTCATTTGTGAGAAACCAAATATTGTTTGTGAAATGTATAATAAATCCCTCCTATTCTCATTCATGCATTTGTTCATTTGAGAGTCTAAAGTTGAGCTCCCGGTATATTCTCATCTATTGCACTACCTTAAGTAATATGCGAAATCAAAAGTTGAGTCCTATGGAAAAAGATTCACCAAGACGTTACAAGGTTTCATAATTCAATGAAAGATTCACCAAGTTTTTACAATATTTTATAATTTAGTGAAAGATTCACTAAGATTTTATCATATCTTATAATTTATTGAAAGGTTCGCTAAGATTTTACAATATTCTATAATAGAATGAAATATTAGCCAAAACATTATATATACGTACTATATTATTGATAAAATATCCTTGAAAATTTCCTATATATCAGGGAGATTCACCCATTTACTATACATATAAAATTTTTGGGGGGGGTTCTTAAAATTATCCTTGTTCTTGCCTTGATATCTCTTATATAATCTATGAGGTTTTAGTATTTGAGAAAGACAAAATACATGTGATATTTTTTTTCTCTCAATTATGGTGTTGTAGCCCAATTCTAATTGTGTTGGGGTAATTCACACACTAGATTTTTTCATTCAAAAAGTTTTAACTTGGGTCTTACTTAAGATGACATTTTTGTGGTTCATTTACCTTCCTAAGTTTTCCTTTGTCATGTATTTTTGCATTGTTTTGGTGGGAATTTTGTCAAAGTTGCATAGATGTCCATTGAAATATAAAATGGTTCCCTAACTTCATAAGCTAGCATTGCCAACTAGTATGGATGAATCTCATATCAACAATAATAAAGAGAAAATATATTCTCACAACTAAAAATAGGGTTTTTATGTTTTTATTCTTGGAATTATAGATTCTAGTTGAGCTAAACATGTGAAACATAATCAATAATTACTCCTAAATGGTAGGTACTTTTTCTTTCACAAAAAAAATTCAAAAGGACCGTGATAAACTTAGCATTGTAAGTTTTTAGCTCATGAATATTCAAAGCCATATTTTAAGACCATATCAAATCTTTTTTCCCCTCTTGGTTGGAAGGTTCTTCAAGAATCACACCCAAAGGTTGGGAGATGCATGAACAATAGAAAATGTACTAGGTGCTCGCACGCAGATGATACCCAAAAGTGTTGCAATAGGAGAATGTGAGCATTAAAAATTAGAAACGCACGCACACTCTAGTTTGGTGAATCTTGAACTTCCATTTAGGCGTCCATGTAGGCATTAAATCACACACACATTAGGAACACACGTGCTCTTTTAACATGCGTGCTTTTAGTGTGTGCACGTTAATAGCATGCGTGTGCTCCTCTATCTATTAAAACTGGGTGAAGGCCCATTTCTATCCCATTCTACCCGACTTCGCCGATGTTCAAGGATCAAAAACTGTAAATTGAACACGTGCATGCACCAACTCCACCACCAACACCTCCAGATCATCATCCAGGTAGGATTTTATCCATGATTTGTAAAAAAAAAATTGTTTTTTCAATGATTAAAAAATTTGCATTCTAAACATTCCAAAAAAACAATCAAAATTGAAACAAATTCATTTTTTTTAATTTTATTTCATCTCTTCTCCATCATAATGGCCAAAAACCAAGATCCAAACCCCGAAAAAAACAACCGAGAGGATAACCCAACCCCACAAATCCTCGAAGTAAACATTAAACCCGAGGAGAACCCAACCACAGAAGCTCAAATTAACCAACATTTACACCAGTTAAGAACCTTGGTTCAAGATCTTAGAACCACTAGGGAACCATCGAGACTTTCCTTAGCCACATCCCTTGACAACATCATTTCCTTGGTTGACAATTCTCACGGTCAATTGGTGAGCATAACCAAGTATACGGCTAGGATGAGAGTGTATTATTCCATTGGTCTCAGTAGAGACCAAATCAGAGACATGGACATCTCAAAACATAATCTAGTTAGTTATTTCATTGACCCTAGGACCAGCCAACCCCCTTATCCATGCAAAAGGCACCTTTGCATGGATCGGTGCACATATGAGGCATGGAGACAAAATTGGATGGGTCAATAGTTTATGGTTTTCAACAAAAACCCTTGCAACAATAAGAAGGTTCCACTATATTTTCTTCGGAAACTATATGCGAAGTTCGTGTTGGGTCTACATGTCAACTACTTTGACATTAGTGAGTTTCAGGGGGTTGGTCTTGGACCTTCCCAAGATCAACCCACTGCTAGGTGTAACCCAATGAGAGGAACACCTGCACCTAGGAATATTCCTACCCCCTCCCCCCCCCCCCCCCCCGCACATACACCTCAATTTCTATATCTCCTAGCAGAGACTACCACTTCCATATCACAGCTTACTCATAGTGTACTGCAACAAAGTACATTTGCGGCATCATCTATGCATGAAAAATCGAAGCAGCATAGAGAACCATCAGGTGTAGGTCCTTCAGGCCTCGTTGGTCATGGACACCTCATGGACCATCCATGACAGCTAGGAGAGCAAAGGATCCTTTTGATATCCAAGAATTACCCCATCAATGCACTCTCTGTGGCCATACTTTCCATGTCCCTATGGAGGATCCTGCACAAGATACTTTTACATCCGAGGTTAGTACATGATTTGTAAATGGTTCTAAATGGTCGATTATATTTTTAACTGTACATTTTACAATTGTTAGTTGAACATTGATTGGTATATTTAATGTGTAATTGATGTTTTTGGCATGTGTAACGCCTATTTCATTAAACTTTTCACTGTCCCTATGGAGGATCCTACACAAGATACTTTTACATCCGAGGTTAGTACATGATTTGTAAATGGTTCTAAATGGTCGATTATATTTTTAACTGTAAATTTTACAATTGTTAGTTGAACATTGATTAGTATATTTAATGTGTAATTGATGTTTTTGGCATGTGTAATGCCTATTTCATTATTCTAGTCCAAGTCAATTTGAAGACGGTTCAAAAAAGCCTTTCTAAACCCTATAATCAAGGTTTCTAAAGTGCAAAATCTGGTTCCAAAAGTGCCAAATCCAATTCCAAAAGTGCCAAATCCGATTCCAAAAGTGCCAAATCTAGGTTCTGAAAGCATATTTTTGCTTTTGATATCACCACTTTTGAAATTGGTTTTTGTGCTTTTCCGATATGATAAATATGATAATGGCACTTTTAGAACCTGATTTTTCCCTTTTGGAAGGTTACTTTTGACACTTCCAATACTTAAATTTGCAATTTTGATTACCGATATTGGCACTTTCAAGCTCTGATTTTGCATTTTCAAAAACTAAACTCGACACTTTACAAGTATTATAATCATAGTGAAATTGAACATACTAGTACAAACAAACATTCAAGTGTATTATTTAACAAAATACTTTCATTTTATTCATAATTGGCCTCACATCACTCACGACATTCAGATGCAGCAAGCAAGGACATAATTGATCTAACAAGAATGTGTCATTGACATCTTGGCAAGTATACGTTTTTGTTATAATACAGTTCCCTTCCTCATTACAAACATGTTTTTATTTCGAGTCATCTACAATCACTGTATTTATAGCATCCCAACCATGGATCAAAATGTCCCAAAATTTGTTTAAAGGCTTGAGAAATACATAAGGATTTCCATCACCTTGATAACCCTCTCTGGCTATGCAAGAACAATATTCTTGTGTTAAAATTATTCTAAATTGTTCCCTTTGCAATCGTGTTATTTGTAATAATGTTGGCAAAAACTCGTCAACGTTTTTTTGTAGTGCAGATGTCCATACCCCAACTTCAAATATACTAAAGAAATTTTCAAAAAATTCCCTAAATCCTGGATGTATAACATAATACTTTATGGTTGATTCGATATATGATGTTCGTGGCAATCCAAATTTCTTTTTTTTATGAACTGTGTGTAACAAAGCTCCATTGAATCGAAAATAATCAATGGTTTAGTAGTAACAAATCTTCTAGTATCTGCAAACAAAAAAAAACACACACAACCTAGTCAATAAAATATTATGTTTCAATGTTTCTAAGTATATTGCTTTCATGTTCTCACTAGTGCAAAATGAGGAATTAATGACTAAAATTTCGCTATAAACGACTATTTTTTAGTCGGCAACTAATAGTAGTTAATTTCTGCTATCTTATAGCTAGTCGTATTTCACTTAGTTATTAGTTGGTTGACTTATTAATCATTGATTTAGTCATTGATAGTCACTGATTTAGTCATTGATAGTCACTAATTTAGTCACTGATTTAGTCATTGATTTAGTCATTGATTGCCACAATTAATGACCAAATATACGACTAAATAAACTACTAGATGATAACATATTAATGTCTAAGATAAATATGACTAAATGTTAGTCGCGCTATAAGATACTGAAAATTAGCTACTAATAGTCGTATATATGTGAATTTAGTCGTTTTCTTAGTCACTAATTTATGATAGGGTACAGAGGAATCGAACCACCAATCTCCTGCATATAATTAGGTAGGTGCTCTACCATTGAGTTAGCACCCTTTAAGAAGTTGTTATTGCTTGACAATGATGATATTCAAACAAATTTTGCATCATTCAAACATACAAAATAATGATTACCAAGTTACTATAGATCCATAATGACTTACCTTGTACTAGTGCTTCAAGTCTTTCAACTACTTTTATTAAGTGCAAATATATTTTTGCACTTAATAAAAGCAGTTGAAGAACTTGAAGGACCAGTACAAGGTAAGCCATTATGGATCTATAGCAGGGTATTTTTTAAGGATTCTAATATTATACTTAAGTATAGTATCTTAGGCGATTTTTTTGGATTGAAAAAATATATATATATATATATAGGTAGGCGAATATTAAATATGAAACATACAATTTATTATTGAAATGTGTAAATTTTGGTGAATATTATGATAAAAAAACATATTTTATGTAAATATAGGCAATATTAGAGACTAAAAATGACCAAATAGCGAATTTATTTTTTGAAAAATAGCCCGAAAATAGCCAATTGGCAAAATTTCGCCCTTAAAAATTACCCTAATCTATAGTAACTTGGTAATCATTATTTTGTATGCTTGAATGATGCAAAATTCAAAAATCTCAGAAATTTATAGGAATGACAAGCATGCATCCATTGTTAAACTATCTACCAAGTCATCTAGAGTCATGCCAAGATATCTGAATTTGACTGAAAATTCATAAGTAACTTGAAGATAAAGGTGGATGATGCCATGGAAAGGAGAATTTCAGTTTATATAGAAGCAAAGGATGAGCAAATGGTGTCCCAAACTCATCTTCCTCCAATGTGGGCCAAGCCACCATCCCTTGTAAAATGAACATAGGTGCATGTTTCTCTCAGGTTCCATGAACATATTACAGAACCTTTAGATAGCTTCAATCATATTTGGATGTCCATCTTAACTTAAAAGGACCAAAACTTGAACTAGTACATTTGTAATATTTAAAATATATGTACAAAAAGTATCCACATCTAATAAACCAATACATCATTTGCTTATTGCATGATATTAGAATGGATGGACATATTGTTAGACAAAATTTGGAGAGTTTTTATAAGATTTGGATGTTCATTCCTAGGATGTATATGCCCATCCTAGGAAAAAGTAAGCTCTAAAATATTTTTAAAAAATCAGATAGAAATTTTGGAATCAACAAGATATGATCCCTTGTAATTTTCTTTAGTCTCCAATGGAGCAACTCATTACCCAAAATGTATATATAATAGTAAAAAGAAATATACTACTAATTCCATTTCACATCAAAAAGAAAGAGCTTTAGCTCTAAGTACTTTTATCCACTAGATAAATGGAAATGAAATGAGATGAAATATTAGCAACAATACCTTTGAGTTTGCTTGCTGACAAGAAGTATGAATACTTATGTGATCATTTTATTCAGAGGTGACTTAAACAACCACTAACCTGCAATCAAGGCAATAAACCATGTTCAGATTGATATATAAATAAAATAAAATAAAAGTTAAAGATAGACTATGCCAATCCCACTATCATATATACCTCGAAAGAGAACTAACAAATCTCCCATAATTGTTCAACTTTGTCCAAAACTCCCACATGGAATGCCACTGTTTAAACAAAACAAAAAGAACACTTGTGGTATTAAGAATCCTTTGGAAGGTTTCCATAAAGATGCTACATTTTCACTCTCTATTGGTGTATCATCAATGTTTCCCTTCAATGAACTTGTCTTTGTAAAACTGCCCAAGGTTTTTCCTTCAAGATGACAAGTTTGTGCTTTTCTTTTTCTGACTGTCAGATAATTGCCTCTATCCCTTACATTTGACTCTTTTAATTCATCATCCAATTGAACTAGAATCCTAGAGTGTTGATCAGAAGCAGGGAATGCTTCAGATAATCTATGGGCATCAATGTATGATTTACCAACTTCATTTCCCAACACTTCAGAAGCTGTTGTAAAACATGTAGAGACCACATTTCTGTCTAAGATAAATTTGTTTGCACTTGCTTATTGTGAAACTAACTTACATTCAATCTCTCCAGTAGGAGAATTAATTGAGCCTGTAAGGTCTTTACTGTCTTCAAATACCTTCATATCAATATAGCCACATTGATTGTTGGGAAGGGCATTGCTCCCTGAAGTTTCTTTCAAGTTTTTGTCTATATTAATCAACGTATTAGAACTAACTTCACAAACTGGTGGAATCAAAATACCTTTATGCTTTTTATTTCTTTTTAGTATAACAGAAGTCTAAGTCTCACCAACATAGAGTTCTTTGTGATATCTCTTCGGACTCTAAAAAATGGATGTGTGGCATGTTATATTCCTTTTCGGCGATTGGTTTGGTGTATTGGTTGACATTTCCCCCATTTTATCTTGTCCTTTCCCATTGAAATATTTGACGAATCCTTAGGGCCTGTATACAAAAATGAACATTTGTATTTTGATTTAGTTCCTACTGATATAGGTTCATCATAAGTTTCTTCTGTCTTTATTTTTGCAACTAATGTGGAGGAAGAAAGATGACCTGGCAGACATTGGACACAAACATCAGTTCCAGTGGCATCTGTAATGCCATAAAGCTTGTGACCATTTTCACAAGTTCTTGCACTATTAGGAAGTCCAAAAAGAGAATTTTTTTAGCTACGTAAGTTGCATCATCATCCTCATCAGAATCTACCGAATCACCATAAGTAACATCCAGAAGATCTAGAGCTGATATTTGAGCCATTCCTGAAGAACTGTAGACATAGAATGAATTTGACATGCTTTCATCATTCAAAGTTGATAATTTTGGGGATTCTTTCCACTTCTTTGATTCAGAATGCCCTCAAAATTTGTCTACTGGTTCACTATGTGCAACTGCATTGACATCTACTGAATTGATATTATCAACAACATCTCAATAAATAGGTTTAGTATTTTTAAAGATAAGAGGGGTTTAGTATCTTCTTTTAAAGATAAGAGGGGTATCCAAACCTTAGCATCATGAATAAGACTTCTCTATGAAATGTCGACACCAGCAACATATACCAAGTCAGTTTTCTGCTATAACAAAGCATCAAATAAACTGTCAGATCCACAACCTAGATCAACCTGCAAAGAAGCAGAATAGTTAGAATATTAATATCGAAATGAACATTCTAAACCAAATTTATAAACCAAAATTCAATAGATACAATACCAAAGAATCTGCATGAGACTCCGCGAGAAGGTGCAAGGCATATTCTACTCTTTGTTTTGATAAAGGTGTACTAAAAAAAATCCGGCTCCATCTTCTCCTCCATGGGCTCCATCAACCTCAAAAGTGTGAAATTATACTCCAAATGGGATTCTCCTGATATAAAAGTGAATAATAAATAGCATGTCGAAACTATGCACAGTAGCACCCAAAAATAGACAAGAAAATTTAAATACCTAAAGGTAAACAGGAAATATTCTCTGCACTTTCAACAACAACTACCAGTATCAGGCTCTCGGGTGGCAAATATGTATAGAAGCATGCAGAATGATTGACAGACATGTGTGCTACACACATCTCTAATTGGGGAATTACAACACCTTTCCAAATTCAAATTCAAACTCTTCTTTCCTTCCAAGCATTCCCTTACAAGTTTACCCACCAGGAAAACACTATATTGGATGCATACTATAGTGCCATCAAAGGGTCATTTTCCGAAATCAGGACCTGTGATGTTGAGATTAGTCATCTCATGGTCATGGTCAAGGTCAACATCCTCCTGAGGCAACATATTTTGGGTGGAGGAAGGCATATCATTATATCCATGAGTCTTTTTTTTACAGTAATTGACCATATTATCAGAACTATAGCAAGCAACATATGACAAGTTAGAAAAAAGAAGATTCCTTGTTAAAACGTCTAACAAAAACATAAACATTCATTCCTGGAGTAATAGGCCGATATACTAACATGGAAAAAGCAACATGATCCTGCTGCAAGCCTATCCTTTCATTGCCTTTATTTAAAAGATTAACTAATTTCAAGGCAACACTTTGGATTGAGTCATTCTTGTTTCTATAAAATATCAAAACAACACTCTATTATCAACTCTCCAGCCTTAGACAGTATTTTCGCAGCACATATGTAAGGACCTCTACCAATTGGACCATTACCCAGTTCCCCATTTTGAATGTCATCAAGGCCTTCTGTCATTTCATTCTTAACGTCATTCAGCATGTCAGAATCATTTCCTGTGCCATTTAAAATTTGGAGACCTTCCAAAGAACATCTATATAACACACAAACTAACATGAAATGTAATGCTATGCAACTATTCTACTCATCATACTTATCCGATAATCACAAGTCATAAGATAAATCCTACTACCATTCAAACTATCAATACCAAACATAATCATCCATAAAATGTCCTCCAGACACAACATCTGATACACAACTGCAGCTGTACAATACATCATAAGCATATATGTGAAAAAAGTGGCAATCAAACCCAAGCCCAGACATCTCAAGGCATCACTACTGTGTAACACTGCCCTGCTCAACAAACTGCTCCAGCTCTAATATGTTCATAGAATGATATCAGCCATCAAATATACATGAAGAATCTTTGATACTCATGGTAAAGGGTTGAACAAAATCTGGTATGTTATAGCAAAATTGAGGAGTAATCCCCCCTTTTAGAATCTGTGATAACAGGTAGAATAGGTACAATGAAGCCAAATCTATCACTGTACTTGGTATAACTAACTTTGCGGCACATTTTCTTGACTTATCGAAATCATCAAAAGAAATTTGGGACGAGTTGAATGGACTATTTGGGTCAAGAGTGTTGAGTAGGTATAAATGTTGAAAACAATGACACTAAAGTAGTATTGTTAAGAACCTTACCCTCTAATCATAGCAATGTGGCATTCACATACAGTAAATCACTAAATTTCCTTCGCAATACTTGGAGACTATGATATCAGCCATATCAGGGTATTTTTTAACGATTCAAATATTATACCCATGTATAGTATTCTAGGCAATTATTTCATATTGAAAAATTCATACATATATATATGTAGGTGAATATTTTATAAAAAACATACAATTAACTATTAAAACTTGTAAATTTTGGTGAATATTATCAATATTATCTTATTTCATGTAAAAAATAGGCGAATTTCTAAATTAAAAAATGGCCAATTGAGGAATTTTTCTTTTGAAAAGAATGCCCAAAAATAGCTAATTGGCACAAATTCACCCCTAAAAGATACCCTGGCCCCTATTGCAGATCCCCATGTCATAGAGCAACATGGATTGTTGTCTAGGTTGATTCTTGACAGATTTTTGAAGGTGATGGCAACTTGATGAATGGTTCCAGATGTTTCAAGCAAAAGATGTATGTGGGTTGAGGTAGCTTATTGGGACACAACTATGTGTGTTTTAATGTTAATGATATGACATATGAACTGCTAAAGGTAGACCTAAAATTTTAATTTGATTGAATCTTTTAATCATCTTTTCTACAGATTAGATGGCCCTAACAGATTTCGTTCTGAACTATAGCTTAGCGTAAGCTAAA
This sequence comes from Larix kaempferi, assembly GCA_027924585.1. Taxonomy (NCBI): domain Eukaryota; kingdom Viridiplantae; phylum Streptophyta; class Pinopsida; order Pinales; family Pinaceae; genus Larix; species Larix kaempferi. The sequence goes on from BSBM01000588.1 coordinate 834,964, forward strand.
TAGGAAGGAGTTATATCGTTGTTATAATAAAGTTCTAATAAATAAGAGTTCTATATAGCAGAAATTAATTATATTAAATATAATTATGTGTGGATATGGATATGGATGATGATGGCGGTTCATTTTATTCTAAGTAGTACAACAACACAAACATATCTTCTTCTGTCTAGGGACTATCATAATTACACATATCAATAACAACAAATTGACAGCTGATTGCCGCACCAAAAAATGCAATGGATCTTAGTGTGTTGACCAAAGAAGCAAGATAACAACATTGACAAGCAAAGTGTGAACTATCTTTGACGACGTAAATGGACATACCCATCCCCTCTTTATTGATATATATGTTCAATATTTTCTTAACATCATCTGGTAATTTGGTACCATTATCCTCTTCAGATTCTTTCTTTCTCTTTTTACCTGGAGATTTTGCTTGCTTTTCGGAGCATAAAATACTGCATAGTTGTTGGAGATGATTTAGTGCAATTTTATAGATTTCAATGACATTATCGTTAGTGATAATTTGTGATCGAAAAACTTGAACATCATGAACTTTGAAATATTCAAAGATCGAATGTTTGGTTAACCTCTCGTCCTTGATTCACTTACAATATTGATATAAAGTCTCTGTGCAAACATTTTTTTCGACTGATGTGCTTAGCAAAACCGATCCGTTGATTATATTTTCCACCACAACGGTCAATTCATCTTCATTAAGATGACACAATGGTCTAAAAAAATTAAATCCATGATTTTTTATTTTATTTTGAATTAAATCAACCTGAGTGATGCTCTTAGGTGAGCATGGCAAGGAACCACTTTTGTAAATCTTGAATATAGACATCCATTTTCTCCACAGTCAATCCGTTGTCAAAACAAGAGTTAGCTTGTCTTTAAGGTTTTCCTTTGTTTGAACAACAAACATATCCATACATTCACCTTGGAAAGACTACAAACATATACAATTAAAGATAATATTTAATTTTCTAATTTCATAACACAGGAGGAAATCTAAAGACTTTGATTGATAAGAAGAAAAATTCTATACCTACCAATCATCACTAGAAGCATTTCCCTTTCACGGGAGGGATGGCCTACCGCAGGATATCCATTTCTCTGTTGGTTTTACAACTTGAGAAATGAATGGAGTGTCTGCAAATTTCTTGTTTGATAAATTTTGTTGTTTGCATAATTTGTTGATAATTTGCTGAGGAACATCTTTATGTAGAAGATGAACTGTTCGATGGTGATACTTGAATGGAACAATTGATATTTATCAGTTTCAATGATTTTTTTCTGCGCAGAAATAGTATGCTGCCCATCCAATATATAAAAAAATTACTGAAGGAAAATTAATTTCGTCTTCATTTCGAGGAATAAATCCCAATGTGGTCTTCTTATCGAAAGGAAATATAATAGCATCTCTCAATGTTGTTGTAAAATTTGAGAGAAGAGATAAAACCATCTTTGCCATGACCTCCTCATCAACTTTCTGATATTGCAAATGCGGAGGCGCAACAACACATCTTGTTAAGTCAATAGAAAAGAAATCTCATTAAACAAAAAGTATTTGATTTGTTCTTGTTGAACTTATTTTGAACTTTCGAAGCTCTTGGTCGCTTTTCGCATCATCACTATAGAAGGACTTGATTTGAGTGCTTTGAAGGAAGATTTGGTCACATCTTTTTCAATATGATTGAGAAATGTTCTTCTAAGGTAGAAAATAATATTTTCATGGTCTACATTTGTCAACTTCTTTTCAATATTCATGTAATGCAATACAGACAAGGTTTTTGCAGCCAGGATTCTTTTCTTCCAGACCGACAAAATTCCTTTCTTCAAAGATGACGCAGTATTAATTCTGGACCGATTACAAACACCATACGAGGGAAAAACCCACCCTTTCTTCGCACAGGAAACCAGATATGAATCGGGACCACTTTTCATTAGATCTAGTCAAAAATTAAAAACCATAAGATCAACATGTAGAAGGAAACAATGGTATTTCTCGACCACTTCAACTTAAACACACAATAAATCGTCAGAAATGGGATCTGCAGATGTCAATATTCTAGCTTGAGTTGGAGCTCCTTCCTCATCCAAGCAGAATAGATATAATCCGGGTATAAATTATCTGGTTCATCCATCTCAACATACCATCCATGCTTGAATAAACCAAGGTTGTGACCTTTTAACAAATCAAGGAACGATATTTCCTGGTATTGACTAAGGCTCAACAACGCAGACATGTTTTATCTGCAAAATAGTAAATATTGCGTAGTTAATAAAATAATGCATACAATGTTTATAATTATCAATTAGTGTTTTAATATTAGATGTATACTTGCAAATATTAAGGCTAAAGGTCGATGCAGAAGGAACGACCGCTCATTTCCAAAATCAATTGATTGATTAAGAAAAAATATGCTAGCATTATCCATGAGAGATTGAATGCACATTTTATATAGTCATTTGATATATAATCGGTCATAGAAGGAGCGATCATCATAGAAGGGGTGGCCGATCCTTCTTGATGGAAGTCGGAAGTCTGGATAAATATTTTTTATATGATATAACTTACCCAATGTCTCGATCCCTACTATTTACTATGTAAGTCAAAAGTTAGGAATTGTCGTCCCAACCTCCGTATATTAAATATTTTTACATTTCTTTCGTAAATGAAGGGTCGTCCAACCCTTCTTGTGCTCAGTATTCTTCCAGTGTTCACCACTATGGATATATATGAATTGACAGCCTAGCCTTTGCAGGTTGAATACTTTTACAATTCCCTCATAAATGAAGGGGCGGTCGACCCTTCTTCTACCTAGAATTATTTTCATAATAGTTCTAGAATGCAAGAAGGGTCGATCGATCCTTCTTGTGTTCACCATTCTAGATATAGATGAATTGTTGGATCTAGGTGTTCACAATTCTCTACTAAAAGAAGGGGCGATCGATCCATGGGAGGTTCACCATCAAGGCAATATCATATCACATCCATTCATATTGGGGGTTTGAATACTCCTAAAATACTCAAAAATATATTGCCTAGTATTAAGGGGTCAAGGGAGGTTTTTAATTTGACTTAGTAATATAAATATTGGCAGTTATTTTATTTGGGTGGGCTGATGAATAAACTCTAAATTGTGGGATGGATTCATAGATCCAAATCATGGGCTTAATTCATACCTCCAAATCACAGGTTGGATTCATATCAATTCTAGTTTTTTATGAGGAATAACCTACAAATCATGGGATAGATTCATACTTCCAATTCATGGTATGGATTCATATCAGTCCTAACTATTGTTAAGGAATAACCTCCAAATTCTCATATTTACTAAGCATTGCAATGACTATTGGACTATTAATCTTTCACATTCTTTGTTATATTGATCTCTTGATTGTGTTTTCTTTTACACATTTCACTTTCCCCATTACTATTTCAATGGGTGTTCCACTACCCATCACTACAAATTGACCAGTTGTCCCTAAAATCCTACTGGGATCATTATTATCATTTTACTATTATTTTATTTAGCATCCTATTTGCTTATACTAAGATGTGTTAGGGCTCTCGTTTGTTACAACTTGATAATATGATATGAAGGGGGTTTTAAAAATGAGTTGATAAAAATGGATACCTACAATATCTGGTGAAACTAGGGGTTTTCTTAATCGGAAAGGTATATAGGGAGGGGGGTTCAACAATAAAATTTTAGGAGGCATTTTCCAATATTTAGTGAAATTAGGGATATTATTTAATATCCTTCGAACGATCATGCTATGTAACAAGTTCACTGAGTGAACCCCCCATGGATCGATCCTTCTTGTCGGAAGTCGGAAGTCGGGATAAATATTTTTTTATGTTATAACTTAGCCAATGTCTCGATCCCTACTATTTACTGCGGAAGTCAGGAGTTGGGAATTGTCATCCTAGCCTTCGTAGATTCAATATTTTTACATTTCTCTCTTAAATGAAGGGTCAACTGACCCTTCTTGTGCTCAGTATTTTTCTAGTGTTCACCATTCTAGATATACATGAATTGACGACCTATCCTTCGTAGGTTGAATATTTTTACAATTCCCTCATAAATGAAGGGGTGACTGACCCTTCTTCTCCCCAGTATTATTTTCATAATAATTCTAGACTGCAAGAAGGGTCGGTCAATCCTTCTTGTATTCATCATTCTTGATGCAGGAGAATTGTTGGATATTGGTGTTCATAATTATCTACTAAACGAAGGGGCGACCGATCCTTCTTGTCGCAAATCAGGATAAATATTTTTTATATGTTATAACTTAGCCAATGTCCTAATCCCTACTGTTTACCATGAAATTTGGAAGTAGGGAATTTCCAGCCCATCCTTCGTAGATTAAATATTTTGACATTTCTCTCGTAAATGAAGCGTCGGCCGACCCTTCTTGTGCTCAGTATTCCTCCATTGTTCACCATTCTGGGTATACATGAATTGATGGCCTAGCATTCGGAGGTTGAATATTTTTACAATTCCCTCATAAATGAAGGGGCGGTCGACCCTTCTTGTGCCCCGTTTTATGTTCCTAATAGTTCTAGACTGTAAGAAGGGTCAGTTGATCATTCTTGTGTTCACCATTCTAGATATAGGTGAATTTATGGATATTTGTGTTCACAATTCTCTACTAAACGAAGGGGTGACCGATCCTTCTTGTCGGAAGTCGAGATAAATATTTGTTATATGTTATAACTTAGCCATTATCTCGATCCCTATTATTTACTATGGAAGTCGAGAGTTGAGAATTGTCGTCCCAGCCTTCGTAGATTAATTTTTTTTACATTTCTCTCTTAAATGAAGGGTCTGCCGACCCTTCTTGTGCTCAGTATTTTTCCAGTGTTCACCATTCTGGATATACATGAATTGACGGTCGATCCTTCATAGGTTGAATATTTTTTCAATTCCCTCACAAATGAAGGGGCGACCAACCCTTCTTCTGCCCAGTATTATTTTCATAATAGTTCTAGACTACAAGAAGGGTCGATCAATCCTTCTTGTGTTCACCATTCAGGATACAGGTGAATTACTGGATATTGGTGTTCACAATTATTTACTAAACAAATGGGAGGCTGATCCTTCTTATTGGAAGTCGGGATAAATATTGTTTATAATGTTATAACTTAGCCAATGTCCTGATCCCTACTATTTACTGCGGAATTCGGAAGTCAGGAATTGTCGTCCCAGCGTTTGTAGATGAAATATTTTTACATTTCTCTCTGAGATGAAGGGTTGACCGACCCTTATTGTGCTCAGTATTTTTCCATTTTTCACCATTCTAGATATACATGAATTGATGGCCTAGCCTTCATAGGTCGAATATTTGTACAATTCCCTCAGAAATGAAGGGGCGGCCAACCCTTCTTCTGCCCAGTATTATTTTCATAATAGTTCTAGACTGCAAGAAGGGTCGGTCGATCCTTCTTGTGTTCACCATTCCGGATACAGGTGATTGCTGGATATTGGTGTTCATGATTATCTACTAAATGAAGGGGCAGCCGATCCTTCTTGTCGGAAGTCGGAATTTGGGATAAATATTTTTATATGTTATAACTTAGCCAATGTACCGATCCCTACTATTTAATGCGAATCGGGAATTTTCGTCCTCGGCTTTGTAGATTAAATATTTTTACATTTCTCTCTTAAATGAATGGAGACTCTCTTAAAGAGAGAGCAAAGTTTGCACACAACAGTTTTGGTGTTATGCAAAGTTAACAAATTTGAAGATGTGTTGCGAAGTACATATAGTAAATCAAGTCACGAAGTAAAGAAGGGGGTAGTGATGCGAAGTTCCATTAAGAGAAGGGAAATGCGTAGTGAGCTTCTCCACTCACCTAAACTTCGGGGAAGCTAGAGAAAAATAGTCGTTATAGTTTTTGTTTCAAAACTAGCCGTTACAGTTTTTGTTTCAAAACTAGTCGTTATACAGTACTTTTGGGCAATCGGATTTTTCCACTTTAAGGCATACTTGTCCATTGAAGACATTTAATGGAAGGAAAGAGCCAATATCTAAGCTAGATTTGGACAACGGACATAACATTTAATGTTAAATTAGTCGTTTTTGGGTGCGTCTTAGTTTGGATTATGGCTATAAAAAGCAAAGAAGCGCACAGTTACCTGTTTTACTGTGATTGTTAATTTTATTGTGAGTAAATTCTGAGTGTTTACCAGCGAAGAACAGAGCATTCCAATAGTACATGTCTAACCAAGAAGACCTACAAGAGATATTAAATAAATTTCAACAGTCTGGTCTAGAAGCAGTTAAGAAGACTCTTGTGAAAACAACAACTCAGGAGAAGGATGGGACTTCTAGAGCCTCACCTTAGCATGCACCAAAATCTAAGCAAAAGGATAAGCAGAAAGCCAAGGAACAACAGAAGCCTTAGGCTTCAGAAACACCAAGAGAACAACAAGAAGAGCGACCTTGCGAGAGGATGATTCTGTTGATACCTGAATATATTCCACTGCGCAGAGATGATGCACTAATGGTAGTGTTGAAGAAGAACCCGCAGTATGACATCCCTCTGCCATCGATGTCAAGCCATGTTCGGGGGGAAGGAAAACTTGCTGGGAAAGATCCTGATGTGTAAGTTTGCAGATTACGATCTGCTGAATTCGACTAAGTATCTACAGTTTCAACCAGACATATACATGTGCATAAAATATGATGAATCCACTAAGCACACGACCATACAAGCATAGGATTGGATTGCACTATTACAGTCTTCAGCACTGTTGAACCTGTTAAGGATTCCGCACTTTGCGCGAAGTCCAGAACTAACATCCGTCGTGCGTACGTTGCTGTCATGCACACACCAAGGATATTTGTGGCTAGACCGCAAGATCGATATAAATATTGAACTCATCTATAGGATCACCCATCAAGAAAACGAGGTACTAACCCCACAACGGATTTTGTGGGTAAGAACAAAGATAAAGAACTCACCAAGCAAATGAAGAGAGAATTTGGGTTAATTAAAGGAACTCGTGGCTAGTATCAAGAAGACCAGATTAAAGATGATGCCACATGGTTCATAGTGCAATTTCTCGCAGGTAGATTACTAATAAAATGCATATTCAAAGAAGTGTCGGCTACTGTGATCTCCCTAGCTGCTAAAGCTAAGGACGGGCTACCATTCAACTGGGAAGGCTACCTATTGAATGAATTTCTGGATGATGTAGCAGATGCACAAGAAAATGGCTATCAGTTTCACTTCAACTAGCTGATAGTCCTCATCGCAATTGTGGTCTGGAAAGAGCCAAAGTACCAGGGATTTAATGACAAAGGTTGAACAATGTTCAAATATATACATTTTATGAGCAATTATGCGAGGTGATTATGCGCACTTCGCATATCCCAAAGCATATAACAGTTGTGTACATAAGGAAGATTTGATTCAAGGCTGGTCTCCATTCTATCTTCATACAGCCCAGAGAGCCATCAAATATGGAATGGTACGAGGGTCAATATCAACTAGATGTGCTGAAGATTGACCTCATTATTGAGGATTGGCCACTGGAATGGAAATTTGATGCACCAGAAGCACTTCTGAGGACATCTGATGAGAGCACCGATGACAATGATCAATAAGAGAAAAATGGTGATGAAGGAGAAGATGATCAGCAAGAAGAAGAGCAAGAACATTAGTAGGATGGCGATCCATCAGTAGGAGAAAAGAGAAAGAACCCCGACACAAATGGGCTGGAGGTGGCAAGAAGAAAGAAACAAAAAGTGAATAAGACTGCACTTGATGCGAAGTTAGAGGACGATGACTATGAATGCATCGAAGCCAGATTTCATGCACATATAGAAGAAACAATCACAGAAAAAGACAAAAAGCAAGAGCACGTTCACGCAAGCATGGCAGAAAGTATTGCTGAGTTTAGAAGTATGATGGAAAGGGTAGAGCAAGTACAAAGAGATATAATGAAAGAATTAGACTCTGAGGATATATTAGAGGAGTCAAGACGAAGAAAAAGGAAAGCACCTACACTAATGATGTGACCTCGGCTGGTGCGCATAGAGCCAAAAAATGTCATATTCCCATCCGATGAAGTCACTGAAGGTGCAAAGCAGCTCACACACTTAGACATTAATGTGGGAATGCTTCCTATAGAGGGACTGCATGATCTACACTTGCAGGTTGTAGAAGAAATCAATGATAGGGACATAATAACATACAACCAGCAATTGAAGTTGGAAGAAAGCTACAATGAATTGAGGAATGAATCCCGACAAAAGATGGATGAGATAGCATACGCTCGAGAAAGGAAGAAGAAGCTGAAGAAGGTCGTCGAAGAAGTTTGTGCGAAGAACCCAGACTTCAACAAAGAACTTGAAGTTGAAGCGACTATAGTCAAGATCGACACTGCAGTCGACAATCTTACAGCAAAGATGGAGGACATGGAAATTGGATACAAAGAGAAGATTGCAGACTTGGAGGCTAGGAAACAACCTAGTACTCTGCCAGAAGTAAAGACAGCAAGAGCTGAAGAGTTAAAAACTTAGTGTGGTCTACAAAGGGACAACGAAGTTAAATCTTAGTGTGGTCTACAGGAAAACCAAAGGGTTTTTGGGTTTTGGGTACTATGGGGGTTGGTCCATAGCTATTGTAATATGTGAACTTTCGACACATCTATATATAAGGGTAATTTTGTATGAGGAAGGGTTAGGTATTAGAGGGTTGTTGGGATTTTGATGGTTAGATAGACCTTAGAAGAGAATATTGATAAAGAGAGAACATACTGTACAACTGAGTGTGTAGAGATATGATTGCAGACAAGAGTCTGCAGCTGAGTGCACAGACTGGAATAGTTACCCTTTCGAGATAATAAAAGAATAGTTCCTGTGGACGTAGCTCCATCCTGGGGGTGAAACATGTAAATCAGTGTGTTTATGTGTATGAGTTTATGACATGTTTTGTATATGAGTTTATGTTTGTTTATGTATTTACTTTCATATGTATGTGAATGGTAATCGCACATTGAGTAATTTGAATACAAGTGCGTGAATTTGAAGAAGAAACACTTAGTATGATGAATGTGTATCTAACTGGTGAATACATTAGAGATTCAGCGTAGTTCAGTATGCTGCAAAGTGCAAAGTCATCTATTATTCTATCCCATTAGTAGATGTTAAATAGAACGTTAAGCGAGGTTGTTAACCACATTTGCGCATTGCCATGGTTATAGAAGCTCGATTCTGTAACCCCCCATCTTCACTTCGGGTGAGACTTCAAATTGTTTATAGGGCAATGCCGAAAGGGCCAATGAAAGGGGTTTTGTTGTGTCTGCATTTCTCTCTTAAATGAAGGGTCTTCCGACCCTTCTTATGCCTAGTATTCTTCCCATGTTCACCATTCTGCATATACATGATTTAATGGCCTAACCTTCATAGGTTGAATATTTTTACAAATTCCCTCATAAATGAAGGGGCAGTCGACCCTTCTTATTCCTAGTATTATTTTCATAATAGTTCTAGACTGCAAGAAGGGTCAGTGGATCCTTTTTGTGTTCACTATTCTGGATATAGGTGAATTGCTAAGTTCACAATTATCTACTAAACGAAGGGGCATCCGATCCTCCTTGTCGAAAGTCGAAAGTCGGGATAAATATTTTTATATGTTATAACTTAGCCAATGTACCGATCCCTACTATTTACTGTGGAAATCGAAAGTCGGGAATTGTCATCCCATCCTTCGTAGATTAAATATTTTTACATTTATTTCTTAAATGAAGGGTCGACCAACCCTTCTTGTGCTAAGTATTTTTCCAGTGTTCACCATTCTGGATATACAGGAATTGGCGGCCCAGCCTTCGTAGGTTGAATATTTTTACAATTCCCTCATAAATGAAGGGGAGGCCGTCCCTTCGTCTGCTCAGTATTATTTTCATAATAGTTCTAGACTACAAGAAGGTCCATTCGATCCTTCTTGTGTTCACCATTCTAGATACAGGTGAATTGCTGGATATTGGTGTTAAAAACTATTTACTAAATGAATGGGCAGCTCATCCTTCTTGTCGGAAATCAAAAGTCGAGATAAATATTTTTTATGTTATAACTTAGCCAATGTCCTAATCCCTACTATTTACTGCAGAATTCGGGAGTCGGGAATTGTTGTCCCAACCTTCGTAGATTAAATATTTTTACATTTCTCTCTTAAATGAAGGGTCAGTCGACCCTTCTTGTGCTCAGTATTTTTCCAGTGTTCACCATTCTCGATATACATGAATTGATAGCCTAGCCTTTGTAGGATGAATATTTTTATAATTCCCTCATAAATGAAGGGGCGACCGACCCTTCTTATGCCTAGTATTACTTTCGTAATAGTTCTAGACTGCAAGAAGGGTCGATCGATCCTTCTTGAGTTCACCATTATGGATACAGGTGAATTGCTGGATATTGGTGTTCACAATTATCTACTAAACGAAGGGGCGACCGATCCTTCTTGTCCCAAATCAGGATAAATAATTTTTATATGTTATAACTTAGCCAATGTCCCAATCCCTACTATTTACTGTGGAAGTTGGAAGTCGACAATTGTTGTCCCAACCTTCGTAGATTAAATATTTTTACATTTCTATCTTAAATGAAGGGTCAGCCAACCCTTCTTGTGCTCAGTATGTTTCCAGTGTTCACCATTCTGGATATACATGAATTGACGACCTAGCCTTCGTAGGTTGAATATTTTTACAATTCCCTCATAAATGAAGGAGTGGTCGACCCTTCTTCTGCCCAATATTGTTTTCATAATAGTTCTAGACTGCAAGAAGGGTCGGTCGATCCTTCTTGTGTTCATCATTCTGGATACAAGTGAATTGATGGATATAGGTGTTGACAATTATCTACTAAACGAAGGGGCGGCCTATCCTTCTTGTTGGAAGTCGGATGTCGAAAGTCGGGATAATTATTTTTTATATGTTATAACTTAGCCAATGTCCCGATCCCTACTATTTACTGCGGAAGTCGGAAGTCGAGAAAGCTCAATCGGGACAAATATATTTATCCAAATACGGTGGTTAGTTGGCTTCGATCGGTGAAGAAGGTAAAATATCATAGGTCTGTTATCTGGATGGGATTAGTGGCAACCATGCCTTTTCTTCAGCAATGGATTTCCTCATTGGAAATAGTTTCCAGATTGTGGTTGGGAGAGATCGGATTCTGGGCACAAAACATTCAGGTATTCTTACAGAACATATCCTCAGTTGTATTCAAAGCACGGGCGTTTACTTTTGAATATATATGTTATAAACATATGAGCAGTATCTATAACTTGTAGGAATGCAGGCTATCAAAAAGTGGTCTCATTATGGAGGAAGGAAGGGCTCATATCTGCCTTTTTGACAAACAATAGGTGTTTTATGAAATGGACATTTTAATATATACTAAGCAGGGAAGGATTTTTTGGACAATATTATTTTGATACATTACTTAAAATAGTTTTATAATACAGTAGAATATTAGCTAAATTGCATAGATAAATAGTTTTTGGTTTATTGATTGTGATATGGAATGATACATGTTGATGTGGATGGAAGATGAAAAACAAGGTTATTATGAGATAAAAACTTGTGTAACATGTGGAATAGTTGCCATTTGGCAAACAAGTATGTTTCACGTCTAACAAATGATTATCATGATCATTGACTTTTATGGACAAGAATATGTGTAGTTTCTTTGATTCATAATATAAATAGCAAGAGGCCTTTTTTCTTATGGGGAAATAAAAAAAAAAACATCTAACTAGGATGAATTATGCATTAATTTGGAAGAAAGAACATTGACAATATGTAAATGTGTGAATCAAAGCATATAAAATGAATTATAACTCACATAGTGCAGTCAAATATGAGTCAAAGCGATAAGATGGTGTAACACGAAATAGATTCACAAAAGAGAAAATAACAGACTGAATAAAGTGACAACATATGAATCTATGTTTCCAATAGACTTGTACTTCTGCTCTTCATTAAAGTCTTCAAAAAATATTACATCACTGTATTTTTTTTCTCCCGGATCCAACCCCGATTACTTTGTAAAATCAAACTTTATACAAAATGTTCTTTGAATAAACCCTAACTGATTATTTGCTAAAAATATAAATTTCAAAGAAATCTCTTAACTTCAAGAACATTTGTTTTGTTGTCAACCAAGCTAGTATAGTGTTGCTTTGATTTGGGGTGATGTAACACTCAAGAAGTTAACAAAGGAACCTGTTGGCTGGATTTTTTGAATGAGGCCAACTGAGGAGAATCAACCCACACAAGTCGCTTATTGTAGCTTCCGGTGTGTTTGAGATAGCTGACTCTCGCGGGAACAAAGGCCCCACTGCTTTTGTAAGTTTGTTCTCTAGAATAGAGATTCTCACAATCAGGTCATAATACTTTTCCTAAATGATAAACTATTATAAAATGAAACTAAATTGAACTAAAATGCATGTTTCAAAAACACAAAACACACAGATTTAGCAGCTACAGAATGGCACAAATTAAGCAGCTGCTAAACTGTAGCTTTCCATTTATGAAACAAACTAAAATTTAATTTAAAACTAAAATTAAACTAATCTATTTCTATCCTATGCTATCATGCAGCACAGAGCATGGTGAAATAATATTGATGTTATTTCCAAATCTGAATTTAAAATAAATGTTATCAAAAACTAAAATGAGAATACAAAGTTAATCATTCGAATTTAAAACAACATAAATTCTGATAACACAATCTGCAAAGTGACAAACAAAGTTTGATCATTATAGCAACCATGTAATCATTTAAACAGATCTCAAAATAACATAAGCCCGAGGAATACAAAAATATTTTAGCACACAATTGCAAAGTATATATGTACCACATAAAATATGGACATAACAGATGGCAACATTTGCACGAGTCTCAAATTCTAGTATTGATGTTAACGGTTTGATAACTGCTTTGTTGACAAGGGGAAGCGATGTGCCAAGAATCTAGAGATCACATTTCTTTGCAGCGATATCAATTCAATCTGGTAATGCAATATGGCATTTCATTAAAATCAACAATCTTATGGAACGAAGGATCTGCAGGAGCTTTCAGAGATTGCTTTGATTTTCTGACTGGTAGGTTTTATTTGCATAGCAGGATATCCAGATATGGTTAATTTCTTAACAACATTGTAGCGATCCCTTCATGACATGAAAACAGAATAACTCGGTAACCAGATCGTTCAATAGACAAGTGACACGATACTAGTTGATCTTTGTCACCTGTGAGCCTTTGCTTTTTTTACATGAAAGAATTAATCTCTAACAATGATCTGGTAATCTGAACTGCCTTTTCCTCGATCCCTAGCGAAAATCTCTTCATTCATTTGGTATATGTGGCAGCTATTTGTTTCCACTCCTATTGCCGTTATCTCCTTGCAAGTTGTATAGCAATATACGTGACCTGGAATTTTTCTTTTTTGGCAAATTTTCAATAACTTTTCTGATATAATTAATGAAATGATAATAAATTTTCAATAACTTTTCTGATATAATGATGTTTGCAAAGTCATTATCGTACAAAGATATCCAAATCACTTATTCTTATACAATGAAAGCTAAGCCGAAGAACAAGCATCACAAAGGAAAAGGATCGAAGAAATAAAACCATGAAATCACCTTCCAAATCAAGCAAGATAAAAGAAAAAGAAATCCAAAAGCTAAATATTTACAAAATTTTACATGGGGCCGCTTTTGATTTTACAAAAATCAAGGGGAGTTGTTGGGGTGCCAACAGAACCACAACTTCATTTCAAACTAAGACACCTGAATATTCATTCTTGATATAACCTGTATTTTGTTTTCCCAAAATTTTCAAAAATTTTCCATTGCTCTTGATTTGGGATTTCATAATCCATCATTTCTTTCACCATCACGTCCAATTCCATGCATGTTGTGTAACAGACAACTGGCAGATCCTTCTTAATCATTAGAAATTGTTCAAATATTTCAAAATCATCGGTCAATTTATCAATTATTGTCTTTCCAGTTAATCATTTGACCAAACCTTCAAATTTTGAGTGATCCATACGATCCTGTACTATCAAACTGTGATAATTTTCTTGAGTCATTAATTTTCCATCATCACTCCAAAAAGAAGGTAGACCATTTTCAAAAAGCCGTAGAAATAATTTCTTAAAATTTTGAACTTCAAGGACCATATGTTGCACTTTGTTTTGTACTTCTTTAGCACGATCATGCTTGCCAATAATTCTTCTTGCCCAAATGATGATTGATGGTCTGTCTTTGATTCCAAAACTATGCATATCTAATTGAGTTAGAGTGTTTAAAAATCTGACTGTATTTTGAGTTGTTTCTGAAGGCCTTTTGCATAATGTTTCGTTTGCCACTTTACACCTCTGGAGAGCTATGTTTTCTATAGCATCTTTATCTTCCATAGAATTCAAATGTGACCAAAATTTGGTGACTTCCACTGATATCACATCCCATATAAGGTGTTTAGCTCCTTGTAATGGAATCTTACCTGTCAATCTATCTTTTAATTCATCAACTTTCTTTTGCAATTGTTTTCTATCACTCAAAGCTTTTTTCTTTTCTTCAGAATTTTGAATTACTTCTTGTTTCAACTTCTGGTTTTCCACTTTCAACTCTTCTATCTCTATATATTTTAGACTAATTTGTGACATGGCACTGTTCAACTCCTCTGTGGAGGACTTTTCCATTTTTGCTTCATCCATACATAGAGATTGATCCCTTGGCTTCTCTGGCACTTGCACAGTTTCAATCTGATTGGTATTTAAGACTGAAATTTGTGACAACAATTTAATCCTTTATTTATCCCAAGCATGATTTCCATCTTGTAACTTTAACATTTTACCTTTGTGATCCATCATTTCTTGATATATGGATTCATTTTCTTGTTGTAATGTTGTCTACTCTATAGATTGCACGTGTTGATTATTTGACACCATATGCTTTCATAGTTGTTGAAGTTAGCAGAAATTTAAATGTCTAAATTGCTTTTGTTAGGGTCTACTAAAATAATCCATGTGAAGACTAAAATATAAGAAACAAGTTATACAACTTGACGAAAACTTTATACTCAAAACGAGAACTCTTGCCATAAAAACTCATATTTTTGCATAAAAAATACCAAAAAACAACCACAAATCAAAAAGTGGTGCTACCGGTAGCACCACTTTTTTTTTGTGGCTAAAAATATAGACATGGACCAAAATAATCCTTATTGTTGTTTACAAAAACCTTAAAATCATACGTTGAATTGAAAACTGATGCTACCGGTAGCACCACTTTTTTTTTGTGACTAAAAATATAGACATGGACCAAAATAATCCTTATTGTTGTTTACAAAAACCTTAAAATCATACCCTGAATTGAAAACTGATGCTACCGGTAGCATACTTTTTCAGAAAATGACAGTATTATATCATTGTATCATAATTTTAAATTGTATTTATTAAATCTCTTATTAAAACTAGTTAAAACTAGCTCTGAGTTAAACACAAATTATTCCAGAAATTATTTCACCTCTCTTTCCATATAAAATAAAAGAATTTATGATATTATTCATAATAAAACCATATATTAAACCATAAAAGTAGAAGTTATGATGAAAACTCTAAGGCCATAAAAATTCATATTTTTGCATCAAATACACTAAAAAACAACCACACAACGAACCATCAGTGGTATCATTGCAATCAACACCCTAAATTGACCCTGGATTGAAACGTGGCCTACGGCCACTGTACTAGCTACTATAGCACATAAAAATTACTATAATTTTTATTTGAAGATAAAATCTAAAAACTAATAACTTAAAAAAAAATTTAATAAAAAGAATTCAAAAACAAAATTAAAATTATTTTTGAAAATTACTTACTACTCAAAAAAATTATAATTAATTAATTAATTAAAATTAAAATGGAATATTAATTTAAAATTATCAAAACAAATTATAAATTTAAAAAAAAAAAAACATTAAATTAAAAAAGAACTTCAATAAATTAAAAAAAAATCAATTTTTGAAAAAAAAAAATTATTTTTTTAACATATTAAAAAAAAACAAATTTTAAAATAAAAACTTTCTTAAAAAAAGAAATTAAAGAAAATTTTAAAAAAAAATGGAAAAAAAAAAAACAAAAAAGAACTTTAAAATCAAAATTTAAAAAAAAAAAAAACTCAAAAAATTAAAAAATAAATTATATATTTTTTTTAAATTTATAATAAAATTAAAATATTTATAAAAAAATCTAAACAAAATTTAAAAAACAATTAAAATATTAAAAAAAAAACAATTAAAAAAAATCAAAATAAAACCTCCCCCCCACCAACCCTCCGCTCCCCTTCCCCACCACCAACCCTCTCCTCTGCCTTCCCCTAGCCCTCACGTCCCCATCCCTCCACCACCTTCCACTCCTCCCCTTCCCTCCCGTGCCCCCTCCCTCCCGTTGTCCATGTGCCCCCCTTCCAGTGACCTGCAATTCCCAGAATCGCGTCGCCGCGAAGTAGCGACGCTTGGGCAACGCAAGGGGAGGATGAGGGGAGGGGTAGGGTGAAGAGGTGCAGGAGGGGGTGGAGGGAGGGGAGGGGTGGAGGGAGGGGAGGGGAGGGGAAGGGACGGGGCAGAGGGGAGGGGAGGGTGGGGGGGAGGGAGCGGATTTGGTGAGGGGGTGGGTTTTTTTATTTTTTATTTGTTTTTTGTTTTTTGTTTTTTGTTTTTTGTTTTTAATATTTTTTTTAAATATTTTAATTTTTTATAAAATTTATAAACTTTTTTTTAAAATTTAAATTTCTTTAAAAAAATTTAAATTTTTAGATTATTTTAAATTGTGTTTTTAAATTTTGTTTGAAATTTTAATTTTTTTGTTATTTTGTTATAAATTTTTAATTTGGTTAAAAATAATTGATTTAGTTTTTTTAAATTAGTTTTCTTTTTAAGTTTTTATTTATTTATTTATTTCGAGTTTTTGAGTTTTTTTCACTTAAAAAGAATTTAAAAAAACTTAAGTTATGATGATGATGATGATAATGATTAATCTCCACTAAAACCAACTTTGGTGTATTGGCCCTTAAGAAGGTTATTACTTGGTTTGCTTTAAACTTTTGTTCCTATGCTCAAAAAAGCTTGGTAAGAAGCTTTCCAATCTCACTATAGTTTTGGCAAGTTAGGAGGTTAGCAAGGTTTGTATTGTAGAAAATACTATGAAACTCATATCTATTGTGGGTGTAAGCAGAGCACTGTAAGAGAAAGTGATTTTCATCCTCAACACTCATAGACTCACAAAGATGGCAAACCCTTTCCACCCATGGAGTTTTGGGAATAGACCAATGCGTTGTTTCGCTATGAAGCTCTTGGGAGTTTGTTCTAATCTTGGCTATATTAATTTTCTTCTTTGAACTAGTTATTATCGAGAGTTATTTCTGATATTCTAAATTAAGGTTAATGACCTCCTTATAGTATCTTAGTTTCCTCTTAACCGCTAAATTTTCCTTGCACCACAATTTCTCTTTAAACTTAAACGTAATAATATTTTTGACATTATCAATATTCTATAAAGTGCCATTTTCATAAATTCCCCAATGGTCTAACCAAGCCATCATATCTTTACACCAACTCCGCTTGAGGCGTAGTTGGGTTTGACTTGAATTTAAAGCAATTTTAGGAAGTCTCTCATTTCCCATGTTATTTATTTTGTGCTTGTACATCAGGTACCTAGTCATAGCCATGCTATCGATGGGGGAAGACCCACTTCTATGAGGAGAATAGGATAAGGCGTATTTCTTTTAATTTTGAGGTTATAAGTTATAAACTACTTCTAGATTTGCTCAATCTTTCTCCAATATTCTCTAGAAATGCTACACTCCCATACTTCACAACCGTATAAGACAACATGGATGACAAGAGTTTCAAAGATGAACTTTTTTTTATCCCACATGACCAGGTTGGCTGATTTACAACTATTTTCAAGACCAAACTAAGATTTCCATCCTCCATTAATCCTTTTCTCAATGCTATGGTTCTAATTGAGCTTGTGATGAATATCAATTCCAATATATTTGTAAGAAGCCACTTCCTCCAGTTTTATGTTATCATAAATAAAATTTGAGTAGGTGTCTTTCTTAGATTTTATAATCATAACTTCTGTCTTGTCGGTGTTAACAATCATACCCACCTTGCCATAAGAACAATATCATCAACATAAAGAAGGAGGATGATAACTATCGTAGCTAAGATTATGCTGGCACAACCTGCTTTTTCTTCTAATATATTTTTGAAATAATTGAAAATGACTTAAAAAATGGTTTAAAATGTTTTTTTTCTCATTTGTTTTTACAAATTTGCTCATAAAAGCTGCATATTTAAGATAAAAGTTTAACAAAAAAACTTCATATATATATATATATATATTTCTTTCTAACTAGTTTCTGATTCTTAAAAAAATTCAAAAAAGTGTGTATTTTTTCATTGTAACTAGCTACTAAATGTATATTTTTTTGTAAACTTTGAAGAAAGGCCCTTGTAAATAAAAGTTATAGTTTTATTATGACCAAGAAGTTTCAAAATCACAAAAAAATGGCTCAAAATGAAAAATGGTGCTACCAGTATACACATTTTTCGAAACAAAGGTAAAAACAACTACTAAAATTGGCTCCCCAAAAAACGAGAGCAATGTCGAGTTCTTGTCAAGTTGTATAACTTGTTAAGAGTGGCAATAACCAAAAGTAGTCAATCTTGTGCACCTTGAAAATAATCATTGACATTCCTTGGAGTTATTACACATTAAAGGTCCTTGAGATTTTGTTTACAACAATGTGAGGGAAAATTGATTTTACTTGCCCCATAATGAATTTTTGACAAATGTAGGGAAGATTGTAGCAAATCCTAAGAAGAAAGTACATGGTTAAAAATACCACCATCTAATGGAACTATGGTAAACTTTAAATATCCCAAGGGATTATTATCAATGGAGGTCTAGGGTTAGATTAGTGTTTCTAGGGCTATATAGGTTTCTAGGGTTTCTAGGGATAGATTAGGTTTCTATGTTTGTAAATTTGGTTTCAAGGTTTCTATATTAGGTTTGTAAGCATAGACTAGGTCTCTACATGTGTATAGGGATAGGTTAGGTTTCTAATTTAGATTTCTAGGGATTTATTAAGCTATAAAGGCATGAATGTTTGCTACTAGATTTTGATAAATAGTGACATTGCATTTGAAGTCTTTAAGGTGACTATAGGGATTATGGAGGTCCTTAAGGTATTATATGGTAGTGTATAGGCTAGATTATGGTTAAGGTAGGATAGGCTAGGTTATGATAGTTTAATTTTAGTGTAAGCAAGTATTAGATTAGCGTGGTTTAGGCCAAGGTATGGTTGGTTAAATTAGGTTATGTTATTAGTGTACGCATGGTAGGGTATGTTAGAAAGTGGAGGGTGGAAGGTAGTGTAGGTTCTGTTATGGTAGGCTAAGCTATGGATAGATAAGCTAAATATGATCTAGGTTTGGGTAGTTTTGGTAGGGTAAGTTAGATAATGGAGTTGTTTAGGCTAGAGGGTAAGGTCTCCTAGCCATTCTTTTGTTCTAATGATAAAAACCAATATTGTAGACCCATAAATGATTCTAGGGATCATGGACAATGTACAAGGACTTGAACCATCGACAATCCTATAAAGTGAATTTTTAGCCTACAAGAGGGATACTTTGGGGCTGTGCACACAAGGCAAGATATTCAAGGTCGTGATATGGTCCAAAGATGAAAACAAATGTCTTAGGCCCTAAGAAATCATAATTTTCAATCCTAACTCTTTCTAATAAGATGTTATGATGAGGATTGGAAGAGGGATGATAAATGCATGCATGCCATATATGGTGATCAAGTTATTTGATTTTTTTCTTGGATAAGATTGCATTCATCATAAAACACTCCCATTTTTAATGGAATATGTATGTGATATAAAATATATTGCATGTGGCTCTTTTTTTTTTGTTTACACAAACAAAGCCTCAATCAAGGTTTTTTTTACAAAACCTCGAACGAGGAAATAACCTCGATCGAGGGCTTGAAGAGACCTCGATCGAGGTTTATATAAAACCCTCAATTGAGGTCTCTTAAAGCCCTCGATCAAGATCTCTTCAAGCCCTTGATCGAGGTATTTTAAAACCCTTGATCGAGCTAGTACCTTGATCGAGGGCCTTAAAAACAAGTCCATAGCCCTTTTCTCTAAAGAAAGAAAATTTCGTGTGCCTTTCAGGGGATTAAACTATGTCATTAAACACACATTAATGGGTGGACCCAATACCATTGGATTCATCAATGAACTCTCTATCCATGGACATATAATTTACGAATTTTTATTTTCCTATGTCATTCTTTTTTAAATTTATGCTAAACACTACAACAAATTACCCTTTTGGGGGCAGTTTTAGCTTGCAACGATTTTTCTAACCCCCCCCCCCCCCAAAGTATTTTCAGGTCTTTGGGGGCGGTCTTAATAAACCCCCCCCAAAGTCCAATTCTCAAGACTTTTGGGGTGGGTTTGGAAAGACACCCCCTAAAGGTCGTTTGCAAGGCGGTTGTTAGAACCCCCCCCAAAACAAATTCCTAAGAATTGGACTTTTGGGGGCGACTGAATGAAATCCGCCCCGAAATGTCATGTTAATTTGGCATTTAGAGGCGGTTGGTTTAAGGTCGCGCCCAAAAATGTTGAGAATTCGGACTTGTGTAAGCAGTTGTGACAAAGCCGCCCTCAAAAGTACAATTTTCATGACTTTTTGGGGCGAGGCTTGAAAGACTCCCCCTAAAGGTCCTTTTCAAGGAGGTTGTGAAAAAAACCCCCTTAAAAGTCATAAGAATTTGGACATTTGGGGGCGGTGGTTATAAAGCCACCCTCAAAAGTCCATTTGTCAAGACTTTTTTGGGGGACGGTTGAAATACCACCCCAGAATGTCCTTTTCAAGGTGGTGTTTTAAAAACTCCCCTTAAATTCATGACAATTTGGACGTTTGGGGGTGGTGGTTAGAAAGCCACCCTCAAAAGTAGTGGGTTTCCCTTGGGTTCCATATGTCCCCATAAATTTCAAAGTGAACCCATATGGCCTAAGACATGAGTTATTTTCCTTATACCATGGCCTAGGAATTCGCCACTTATATATGGGGATTGTTATCGTTGAATATGGTTGGCATTGATGTCAAACGAGTTCAGTAATGACAAAGAAATAACCAAGGACATAATGGTAGGGAAAACTCAGTGAAAGACACATGAATAACGAAGGAAGTGATGACATGGCATGTATGATGATGTGGCATGTGTGATGAGCCTAGAAAGACACATGATGGTATTTTGGTGCTATCATAAGGTATCATGAAGTCATTGTTGCAATATGGTATTAATTCTGTAAAAATATGGCATGTTGGAGAAATTCTGGAAATTGACCAAGTGTTGGAAAATTGGTCCAAGTGGTCTTAGAAAAATGCCTGCCAGACCTCATAAGAGAATGATAAAAAGTATATAAAAGTATCAAGATATAGCTTGTTGAATAGGTTACCTTACCATGGTCTCAGTTCTCAAAAAGGATGTTTGATTACAAAGTTATAGATCTGACAAAACAGGGTTTCAGGTTGTTTTGCACCAGTGCTAGTAAAACTGCCTAAGTGGCCTCAGGAAAATGCACACCATAATTTATTGGTTAAGGAAAATGCCTGCCCCATCTTGTCAACCTGTAGCTTGTTGATCTTTCTACGTGAATATGGTCTCATTTTGTCTTGAGAGTGTCTGTGTAATGTCCCTTTTTTAATTTTTATTAAAATCGTGAAATTTTAAACTGTTTTCCCTAGTTCGACCTTTGACTAGTTTTGAGGTTTAGGTCTCCAAATTGCTCCAAATGCTCCAAAATCTTCAGAGAAGGTGTATGAATAATTTTAGGACTTGATTATGATGTTCAGGGATTATTTAGGACCATCAAAAGACTTCTACAAACCACTTTAAGATTCTGGCCAATGTATGGAATTTTACTAGCAATTTCGGGTTCAAATCCCCCCAGGGTAAATGCTGAATATGGCTCTCCAAATGCTTCCAAAACCACTTGAATTTATGAATAGAGGTAGAGGATTTATAAGGGAAAATATTAAGGTTTCATGTGCATCATTATTTAGTTTATGAATTATGTTATAACCCTCTCCCAACAACTACAAAATCAATAGTTTCGACCTTGGCGGAAATGGCATTAAATCTTCTTCAAATGGTATAAAACTAAGCAAGATGACTCCAAATGCTTACGTACTGAACATGAAACTTGTGCAGCTCATAAATGATAGTCCATTAATCATAAATACATCATATAAATTCTCTTCCATTTGAATACATCAATATATCATTGCTATACATCAAGATAGTGGGGAAATGGCACCATTTGTTCCTTAAAGATCAAATTTACATCATTACATTGGGATTTTAGACCTGGTACATTTCTGAGTGTGAAGAATAGAGTATATTCATCTTATTACAAAATAAATGGGGCATTATAAGCTCCCCCAAAGAGTACAATAGCTCACCAAAAGCACCTCTCTTCAAGGATCAAGAATATGCAATGAAAACTGGAAATGGTTGAAGGAGTGAGCTACACTAGAAGAAACCACGAGCTGCCCTGTAGCTTACACCTACAAATAAAGACTCCATTAAAGGTCTGATTGACCTTTCCAAACACCAACTAGGATGGGAATCTTTCACCCTCGAAATTGGCTAAGGAAAGTAGACTAGTTTTCCACTAGCTCTCTTCACAAATGCAAATTCTCAAAATGATCATAATCCCTTCTCTTACTTGATCCTTGTATTTTATAAACATCCTTAGCCTTCTAAGGTTCCCATTCGATCCATAGACTCCAATCCAATTCGAATTAGGGTGAGGTTCAAGATTTTCCATGTGTCCTCCCTTTCCAGGCCTTCCACCTTCCACCAATTCGAATGAGAATCCCTTGAGCTTCCCCAACTCCCATGAGCTCCTTATTGGATGCTATATTTAGGATTGGCATGTCATAATTGTCATATGTCAGCAATCAGGTCTGCAATTTGTCATAAGTGTCATGGCATCTTCATCATTGTTGTCATATAGGTTAGGGAATCTAGACCAAGTGTCCAATAACTCCTCATTTGACTCTTCCTTATTCATAGGAGTTACGCTTCCATCCAAATTTGACCTATGATGCATATGGTCAAGTGTATGAGCCTTCTAACTCATCCCAAGAACATTAGCCTTGTCCCCCCAAACCTCTACAGCAGAAAGAGTGAAGTTTAAATCCACTGCGATAATATTAAGATTAGGTATATGCAAAATCCCTAAATCATAGAGGGAGGACCAAAAATCATATCTATGTTTGTAGGGGTCGTAGCAATTTAGGATATAAACACTCAATTTTCCTTCAAGAAAATGTCCTTCCATAAGAATGCCTCCCATCGTCTTATAGGGTTTAAGTTTCACTACCCTAGGGTTCCAACAAGACAAGATACCCCTAGAGAGACCTTTGGAGTCCACAACACATAACTCCCATGAAGACATCAAGTTTGAAATAATCTCAGTAGCACAATTAGCAACACACATAGTTTCCTGAAAACAAATGACATCCAGACTAGTATCTTTTATAAGTCTAGAGAGTGCCCTAGTCTTCCCAGCACCCCCTACACCGCGAACATTAAAAGAAAGAATAGACATTAATCCACTTCTTGTTTGGGCATGTTCTCTCTAAGGGCCCAAGAATTTTTGGGAAGAGAAGCTTGTGCAGAACTATGACTAGACTCATTAATTCTATCAAAAAGTGGAATGAATTATTTCCAATGTCCACAGAGTCAGAAGGATATTTTGGGATTTTTTCTTTCGGATTATAACATTTTGATGCCTTAAAATCGTGACAGGTAAGACCTCTAGATTCGAAGAGGGATTTTTTGAAAAAATATGAAGGGGAGATTTGTGTACATACTACTTCGATGAGGGTTCCAGAGAAGTAGGATTCGAAAAACCTACAATATTTTCCTCAGAGTATTGTTTAAAAGATTATTTACTATGGATATGGAGTCTAGTTTCAAATTTTTGTTAACCCTGGTAGTGTCTTCCATATCCAAATTTGAGGGCTTCTCGGGAGTAGATAACCCCAAATCATTGGGATCAAGCAAATCATTATTAGTAAATAAATTCCTTTTAATACCCTTCAGATTGTACCCTCGAGGCTCTCCTAATATCTAATTCCTTTTCAGCACTTAAATAAAAATTAAGTTCTTCTTTAGTCACACCCTCATATGGAGTGGGAGATGAATTATCCATACCTTGAATATTTGTCCCTACTTCATCCAACTTATCTTCAGGTGGAATATCCATTTTGTATCCACCCTTCTTAAACAACGGTCGTGACCCCAAATTTGAAGGCGTAACCTCTTCGATTGAAACCCTATTCAGTGCATCAGTGGACAACTCAAAATCAGCGTCAAAGATAAATTTAGAGCATTTAGCTTTAAGGTGGCCAGTCTCCTTGCAACAATAGCAACAAAAAGGAATTTTTTAATAATCCAATTTTTGGCATACCAATCTCCCCAATGAATATCAATAACATCAGGTAACCCCTTGGAGACTTTGAACTCAATCATAACAGCCTCCACTCTCTTATCGACCCCATAGAGCATATTTTTATCTATCTTTATAAAACAGCGGAGATTGTTAACAAGCCCAACAAACACATTTTCAATCCATAGTTCTATGGGGAAACCTAGCATCAAACACCATAAATGCTACGCGTCATACGCTTAGACTCAGGGCTAAAATGAGCATGCCATCTCCTGAGGACCAAAGAGCCCTCCTTAATAAGCCCTATACCACTGAGAACCCTAGGAACATCCTCTGGTTTAGGAAAAACAAAGCAAACCCATATGTTGGACAACATAATCCACCTAGGTGCATAATCAAAGAGGGGCATCCTGTTCTTGTTAACCCAGTCGATCAATTCGGTTCTTGAAATTCTGATATACTCAAATCTCCCCACCACCCGAGTAGCAAATATTTCAATTCGATCCATGTTGATATCCTTCCCTAAAACATAATGTTGTCTTTCGAATAGAACCTTGAACGCTTTGGCCCTTCGTCTGGAACGGACCTTCTCCCATGTCAAATATTTCCTTTTCTTTCCATTTGGTTTCGAGGATGACAGGAAATCAACAAAACGCTTCGATCTCTCCATAGAAACCCTAGTTTCGGGTTCCAAAATATTACCCGACAAATGTCCATTCCACTTATCCCAGGACCACTTGTCGAAGAGCTAGGGTTTATGGGACACATGATGTGGATGACACTCCTTGGCGAGATAGAAAAGTTAAAACAAAGTGTAAAACCCTTGTCCAACAAATAAAAAAATAAAGCCCAAAATCGCAGGCCAGGTGTCAGTCCATATAGACCAAGTTATAATGTTCAATCCAGACGCGATGTTCCACAAGCTCATCGGCCGTAAAAGTAACATTTTACACATAAATCATCATAATAATGAGTAAGGATTAAAAAAAGGGGGTGTTTCCAGTTTGTAGGGGCGGAGGCTCCAAGCTTATATGGTTATTAATATAAAATTATATATAAATACACAATTTGAAAATTAATTATCTCTATGAATTATGTAAGGAACATTTACTAGTGAATTAAAAGTGTTATATAAGGAACATTTATTAGTGGTTTTATCACTGAGTGTAAGTAAAACAAGCTTAAAATTCTAAGTATATTAAATAAAAAGAGTTTAAAAAAATGGAATTGTATTAAATATGATTTCATGTATATGAGTGTATATGTAATTTGTAATTTGCAAATACGTTATGATTTTATATACAGAGTTCGCAGTTTTTGTATATTTGTTCCATACTTTTTCTACTTTATGATTTTATATACAGAGTTCGCAGTTTTTTATATTTGTTCCATACTTTTTCTATAGACTTTAGACTTTATATACATATCTATTTGCAGTTTTTGTATATCTATACTTTACTTGTTCTATGACTTCAAATACAGATTTATTTGCAATTTTTGTATATGTGTTCCATACTCGTTCTAAACTGGTAATGCATCATGTTATTTAAACTTGTAGTGTACCATTTTATTTAATCAAATATAAATAATAGTGTTATATTTATGTGTGATATACAAGGATTTAGTTCCATGACTATGGGGATAATCTTGTAACATAAATTGTTAGAAAATAAATTTCATTTTCAGAACGTACTATAAACTCTGAGTATTGGATGGTTGTGATAAATATATCAATCCCCTACCTTAATGTATAAATTAGTTGTAAAAATATCTAGATTCTTGAGGCATTCTATAAAGATGTTCTCCATGAAAAATTATATGAGTTATATACATGAATTATCAATAAATGTTTTAAAACCTTCATTATTGGCCCGACTTCTTATCAATAGATTCCACTTAGAAAGTGGAATGGCCTAACCTTGGTGATCAACGCCTATTTAGTAGTATGTGTTCGAAATTTGTAACTTGGGAAAACAAGAGAAAATAGACCAGGTATGATTAATACCTAAAATATTTATCTACTAATAAATTACAATACTAACCATGAATAGCATCAGCTAAGTATTCAACATAACAATATTGAACTGAAGGTAAATTAGATTGTTGAAAATTTCCCTCCACATATGAAGGATATTTGCATCAACAATATTGTTATCATCACAACCTAAAATCGAATACATAATTGAAACCACTTCTCTAGAAATCTTGGGGAAGATGGAAGCTTGAAAAGCAGGAGGTGAATTTGGAATGTCTACCTCAGGTTAAGATGGTTTAGTTTGGCTATCGAACTTGATAGTTATAATGTCATCATTCAAAGGAGTCAAAACTTCATTTTGTAAAATCATTTAGAGATAACTAAGGGTGTAAGAAAGAAAATTTCTTCAGTGCAATCAACAACAACAACTTGGTGAATTGAATTAAAATATTTGGCACATAGGACTTCAAATTCAAGAAATGGGTAAGTGGTAAGAATAATGGCTTTGCTTAAATTACTAGCTCAGAAGGTATTCAATCTTTCCTCTCTATACCTTTTGTGAGCTCCCTATCCAATCTTGTATGGATTTCAATAGTTAGTGAAGGATCAATTACATCATCCAAAATGTTAATTAATTATTCAAGTTTTCCAAGAGGCAAAGGAGGTTTATCATGGATTCTGATTTTCTTTCTTTGACCCTATAAAGCCCTAAATTTTCACCCACGAAAATTAAAACCCTAAATGTGATTAAATGGTATCTCTCCCTTATTATTTCTTAACCTCAGTTGGATTGAGAAGACTATATGAGACTGTATGTATTATAAGATGTACTTGTAAATGGTAGTTGTGTATGAATGTCATTGGTTAAGTCATGAATAATAAAAGGGGTATGATGTCCCTCTAGCATGCTATGTAATAGATAAATGTGGTACATGAATACCAATTTATAATGTGTTTTCAAATGAATGTTAACTAGTGTGCACATGGTAAAAATATCATATTTTTACATTGTTCGTCAGTTAATGAGATGTTAATCATAGGTAAAATGTTAAAGTTATGCATGATATTGTATTTGGTAACTAACCCACAGGTTAAATGGGCTAAGTGATAGCCGAATAGCAATGGCACTGAAGTGGCACAAGTGATGTGGGCTTCGAAAGAATAAGGGTATGCTAGTAAGCATTACTTAAAGAGTTATTAATTGGTTTCAAATACATTTATATGATGTTTTGGAAAGTGCATGTTCTACAAGAAGCACAATTTCCCAAACTAGTCATTCGAAGATGTGGTCCCACTAAGAACAACAACAACACAATATGATAAATAATAGGGTGTTGACCCTAGTTCTATTAGGGGGGTGGAGGCATTTCCCACCGTTTATCTCTAAAAATTGGAGTCATGGGATGGTTGTGATAAGGCATGCTCCCCAAGATGTGTGATGACAACTAGCAGTTGTCTGTCGAGGAAGCTTGGTCAATGTAATCGACACTTCCGATTACAGGTTTTATTTGGGGTTAGGTCAATATAGTTGACACCCCAAGATATTTTGGCAGAGGGAGGATATGATGTGGAAGATAGTTGTGAATTAGGAAAAGGATGTAGGTAGTAACTAATGTTGTGGAAGTTAGTTAACAATTTGATTACTTGTGTTAAACGATTGTTTTACTCATGTATGATGACCTCAATGTGCAATATGGTTCATAATGTATTCCAATAAACTAGTTAGTGAAATCACTAATGTTTGACTATTGAATTACTATCTTACATGTTTTCATGTGAACAATTAGGAACTATGCATTAGAGGCAATGACTTCTTATCATTAGCACATGCACAACATATGCATATGCTAGCTACGCATACACACATTGTGCATGTGCACTAGTATTGTTATTAGATATATTTTAGTTTCACTTTAATTATCAAATACTTGTTAATGGTTTATTGAAATTATCAAATATTTGTTAATGGTTGTATTGATGTGTTAATTCATAGTGAAAATGCATAAATAATTAATGTCATTAATAATAGCATGTTAATCAAATGTATTGATATTTAATATTAGTATATATTAGTATGATATTTGATTAATTAATTAACCTAGTGTTAATGCAAGATTTAAGCATAATTTCATTTATGTTTAAATTTGAAATGTTAAACATATTTGGCATGATAAAGAGTTAATTTTGTGTATGTTTCAAGGGTTTATTAAACAATAAGATTTTTATTTATTTTAACTTTAACCATAGTTAGAAATTCAAAGGCTATCCTCAAGGGGTATCTCAGTTGGTTGGAGGTTCTGAGTCCAAGACCGAAGTAGTCGAGGTTGGAGGTTCAAATATCTAGGTCCTTCAAGGTTAGGCTCCCGAACTTGGAGCTGAAAGGGTGAGGCCTCTTCAGGTGGTCCCCCTAATAATTATTAGTGTGGATGTACCGATCCCTCCATCTTTTAGGGTTGTGAACCGCATGAAAAAAAATTCAAAGTTGATGCCTTGCCTTGGAAGAAAGGCGGTGGTTTAAAAGATATAGATAAGGCAAGAAAAACATTAAAAAATAGGGGAGGGGATTTTTGGAGAAGGGGAAAAAAGAGGAGGTTGAAGTTGGGAAACCATCACGGAACCAAGAGGAGATTTGAACTAGAGGGGAGTTGGATATTCAAGCTTAATGCAAGTGTTGTTGTTGTGGTGGTGGTGGATGAGACCACAGATATGTAGGGCTATGAAACCCATAGGTTTCCTAGAGTTAGTAGTTGGAGAAACTGCTAATTGGTTGGGAGGTAAATCCCAGTTTGGGCACTTAGAGCACTGGAGCAATGGAGCACTACGAGATTTCACATTTGTTTATATCTACTAGGTAAACCATTCACAATTCCTCTAGTTTCAAGTTTATGAGTAAATTAGAAAATTCTAATTGAATATACGCAAGTTCATGTTTATGGAAATTGAAGAAATAGTTACTCATGTTATGATTGAGATTTCCAATAAGAAAAAGTTACAGTACATAATATTGTTCAATTTCTTATGTATATTGAAGGTTAGTTTACTGCTAGCAAGTTGTTGATTATATAGTAGTTAAGGTCCCATAAGTGGGTCCTTATGTAGACCCATTTTATGAAGTCAAAAAAATACAAAGAATTATTTGTAGATTGACAAGTTAACTAAAAATGAGACTTTACCAACTAAAATGGATGCTTATGAGTTAGTGAAATGTTTCTATATAATTAGCCTTAAAATGGAATTGACCTTGAATGTTTCTTCAAACCAATAGCACAATGTCCAAATGAATATTAACCTTTATTTGGGGGCAAAAAGACTTGGAGAAATGATCATTGTACATAGAATGTCCTTGCACACCAATGATAATATTATAATGTAGTGGCATTGTAATAATATTCACCTGGGATAAGTGATGAAAATACCATTAATTCTTATGTCACCATGCACTACCTAGATAAAACCTCTTTATATGGAGGGACTAATACCACATTGGAAACTTTGTCTTTGTCCGATTTTAAAAACTAGCTATGGATCTCTAAGACAACTAGATGTGTGATGCATATATGGGTGGTACTACTTTAAAGCACTTTTTCCATCATAAGTTATATACATTCAATCTCCAAAATGAATGTAAACCATTAATCTTGATTTTGATTAGATTTCGATTGAACCTCAACATGCTCTTGCTATTAGTGGAAGTGGTGATTAGATGGTGTAGATTATACAATGAAAAGATATAGGCTGCCACACCATGGATTTTGAATCATAAGTGGAGATAAAACCCATTCATTATATGATAAGATTTTCTAACAAGCGTAACCTTATTCACCATCTATGAAATAAACAAGCTTATCATGTTATAAAAGATTAAAAAATTGGAGCAACAATAAGGTTTATTCAGCAAGGATTCCCTTTAGCCCCAACTCTCTATGTTTTGGAAGTTTGAATCCCTTTGTTATCCCCTCACCTCCAAGATCAATTTAGGGATTATTCAAAAATTCACTCTCCCAAATCCCAACAGAAGGAAGTTGGTTAATGGTCATTTTGTTGACAATTATTTCCTTACTATTGTTGAAGACCAAACTTTCTAGACTTGGACCGTGGGGCGTGTAGACACTTTTACATGGCCTCAATGTTGAACATTCAATGGACTTGGCTTTAACTAGTTCAAGTCTTCAATTATCCAGGCAATCCTTTTTCCTTTCAGGCCTCTCTTAAAGATCATTGGGAGTTAATTTTCTAGTGGGTGGAGAAGAAGTTAGACAAGTGGGTCACCAAGCCCTAGCTTTAGTAAAGAAATTCCATATTTGCATTAAAATACTTGCTATGACCAATGCATACTATTCTTCATGTTGGATTCCATCTAAAGAAGTTTATTCATGCCTATAGAAACCCCTTCTAATTTTTCTATGGGCTAGGTTTGATAAATGGAAATGGTTTCATTACATTAATTAGGAATTGTGTTGCACCCTAAGAAATTTGGGTGGCCTTTGTATTAATCACACTAAGATTCAAGCCCAAACATTTTGTCCAAAGTGGTTCATTTGTGCTATAGAGGGAAATGAGTCTTGGAATGTTACCATAACGCTTTGAATTTAACAGGGCTTACATTTGGCAAGTAGGCTTGACAAGAGATCTCTTTTCAAACTATTTTTCTTATTCGTTCTCATGTGGAGATTTCATTGGCAACAAAAGTAAAAGAAGAAGAATATGGCAGCTTCCTTGAGAAATTGAGTGTTGCAGTGTCCAATGCTATTGTAATTGCCATGATCACAAAGTTCACAATCATGAACATAACTTTTTAAATTGTTTGGTTCCATATTTTATATTACAATTTCATTGCTTATTAATAATAATTAAATTTATATGCAACAATTATATATTATGTCATAAATTTATTTGGTACTCAAAGTTTATAAAATAATATGCATTTCAATCTTAAAATTTGTATAAAATTTATATTTTATTTATAATTTGGAATTTTATATGAGAATAAAGAAAGTTGTATTTTTCTTTTCTATACAAGGGTATTAATTAAATTGAAGTACATATATTGGGCAAAATAAACACTAAAACTATGATTTTCTCATATGTAATTTTTTAAAATTTTATTATTATTTATGTTGGGCTTGTATCATTTTCAAGTATTTTCATTCAAACCAACTTCTCTTAAAAGCAAGGGCTAAGCTCACTTCAAATTCTAGTTTTCTTTGTTATACCATCCCCTTTTTTCTTGTTAACATTAATCATACCAAATATATCTTTCATTTACCACAATAATATAAAATGATACAAAACATAACCTCCTTGATGAGCATATACATTCAATCTTCTATAAAAATAACATGGCAAATGATATAAACAAAAACTGCCTATTAATATTTTGTATAATTAAAAGAAATTGCATCACAAAATATTTCATCAACAATATTCATTTCATAGAATAAATTTTACCATTCTAAATAATATGTTCATTTCATTTTAACCATGAATTAGATTGTAAATAAGCAAATATATGATTTATAAAGAAATAACTCTAAATCTTAAAGTGTTTACGTGAAAAATGAATTAATTTTTTTCTGCAAGAAAGATGCTTTCAAAATCAATATTGAACCTAAACATCTAGCTATGTGATCACTCCATCATACAACATATGCAAATTAAAAAGTAAAAGACGAATAAGAAAACTGTAAAAAAACATATACAAACCATAAAGTAGAATTCTTTGAAAATATGTGCAAACCATAAAGTAAATAAAAAACTGTAGAAAACATTGCAATATTTTTTATATAATAAGATTCTTAAAATATATATGCACAACCATAAAGTAGAATTCTCTGAAAATATGTGCAAACCATAAAGTAAAATATATATGGAACAACCATAAAGTAGAATTCCCTGAAAATATGTGCAAACCATAAAGTAAAAGCGAAAATGAAAATGTAAAATAATTTTTTATTTTATTTTTTCAATAACTACAAAGTAGAATTTGTTAAAAAAATGTGTAAACCATAAAGTAAAGGTGAAAATGAAAATGTACTTTTTTAAAAAAAAAATTCAATAAATAATACTTGTTTGTCTCTAATGTGGGCAGAGGAAATAAGGTAATATTGCGAGAAGATCCATGGATTGAATGTGAGATTTCTTTAAGCTAACTAAAAATCTGATCCAAATTTTGTGAAATGTGAGATTTCTTTAGGCTGACTAAAAATCTGATCCAAATTTTGCGAGATGAGAGATTATATAAACTATATCTGGTGTCTGATTATGAACACACATCAATTTGGAAACAGGTATGAAAAGATGTTGACAGACTAGGACTAAGTGGAAAGGAAGCTATTAAGTGTGACCATTACATTAAATCTTTGAGTATCAGCCATGTAAGGATAAATGATGAAAAGGATGAACTCCTGTGATCTAAGAACCCAATTAAGGGTTAATATGTGCTAAAAATAGGATATAAGGTGTTATGTGAAGATTGTAAAAAATAGGATATAAGGTGTTATGCGAAGATTATCCTGTGGAGGAACCATCCTGGTGGTGGTGGTCAGTGTAGAAACTAAAAAGCCCACTCAAATCACAAGTCTTTATGTGGATAGCACTAAATAACAGAATTCTCACATGTCAAAGAAGAGGCAAACAAGGCCCTGGGAGGTGCTCAATGTGTAACCATGAAGAGGAATTGCATACCATATTCTAGTTACCTGTAAATATACCAAGGAAGTATGGAAGGAAGAGAGAAATCTTGCTATATCGGTGTAACATGAACAGGTGCTTCTATTGAAAAATGTTTAAAAGGATGGATAAATAACAGAGATTCTAACAGGCTGAAAGCACTACCGATTATTGTGGGGTGGGGTGTATGAGGAGAAATCTGTCCAAGCCATATAGTGTGCTATTTAGGGGATGGGCATCATCAGGAGTTTCCACATTATTCAACAATCAACGCTACAACATAGGTAAGGAATGGAGTTATTGACAAAACAAAATGTTGGGCCTTTTTTGATAGAGCTTCTCATATTCACTCATTGGTCACTAGAAGTGGTAGAATTATATACCTGCATGATACACATTACTACAAGTTTAAAGCAGCTTTTCGAAGGAACACAAACAACGAACCGAAATTCATGGTACTTAAATTAACCCTCATATTTACAGAAGAGCATGGCGCAAAAAATCTATGGAATTCATGGTACTTAAATTAACCCTCATATTGAGAGAAGAGCACAGTGCAAAAAAATTTCAAATCTATGGTGATACAATGGATGATAGGTGTATGTTTATTGGAAAATTTTACATTGAAAACTTTTCAATATATGATGAGGTTCAAAGGATGAAGTAAGCTTTTATACACTCACTTTGTTGCCTGTTTGCTGATACAATGGATGATAGGTGTATGTTTATTGGAAAATTTTACATTGAAAATTTTTCAATATATGATGAGGTTCAAAGGATGAAGTAAGCTTTTACACACTCACTTTGTTGCCTGTTTACAGGGAATAGAATGTTGAGGCTGAGAGGCTATCAAAAGAAAGATTAAAGCTTGGAACAGGTAGGTGGATCAACGAAGAAGTGAAGAATGAAACCACCGATATATATACATGAACATGGAACCTTTTATGAGCCCTTTGCTGATTGTTTCATTTTCGATTCCTTTGTTTAATGAAATCTCAACACATGAAGCATTTTAAATGACTTTGAAATTGATCATTCCAAGAAATCCATATGATGCTTCTTTTCTAGAAGAAGCTAAGTATAAAAGACAGGGGCTTCTGCTGTTTTCGTCAGATTCTGGAGCAGCTTTGAGGAAAGCGAACAATCTGGAGCCCAAATGTTGACAAGCATTGCGTTGGATGAGAAGTCTAAAGATATCCGTGATGTATTTGAGCAGCAGCAATGGAGATTGACTCATGCTAAAAGGATTGCTCAGCTAAAAGAAACCCTTCGGCTCAAGCAGAATCGACAATTACACTAGAAGAGTTTGCAGTTTCATTTGGGCATAGCAACTTTCTTGTAGATGTTATGCTCGAGCTTTAATCATGGATTCTCAATGAAAGCAGGCGTTTTTTTCCAAGGCAAAACCTGATCTTGCAAGTAATGAATGGTCATTAAGTATTATGCTGCATCTATCTCGGACATCGACCTACAGGAGGCTATGGTAGGACGTATGGATGGGCAGTTTGCCAACCCAAGATCCAACCCCTATAAATGGTGCGTGCATATTCCCAGGCCTCTTGCAACTAGAGGTTATGTAGCGTGTGTCCAAGTGGAATCTACGTGAGCAAGGGGAAAGGTTGGAATGCCCACATAACTCTTGGATTCATGGCAGCCTTTGGGCTTACATCCAATCATGAATACTTTAGTTATGGACATCAAATAAGTGTTTGCCATCACTTCTGGACTCTGGTCTGACTGTTCTGTAAATGTTATTGTTGGGCATTAAGCCTACATATATTATAAATATGTAACTACAGAATTCACATAACAACAATCACACAAGAGAGACAGAGTTTACGTGGTTCACTTACTGAATGTGAGCTACATCCACGGAACAAGGGAAAGCAGTCTTTATTCATCATCAACAATAGTTTACAAACTATCCGGGAGAGGGCTTAAAGCCCCGACTCAATATCTGCCTCAATGGGCCACATATATAAGCAAACCATCAGTTATGTGTAACTGATTGTACCGTTGGCGAAACCACCCTGAACCAACTTGACCTCAACCGTCAATTGGCTGTCACATTCCAACAATCTTCACCTTGACAACAATTTACCTGATGCCTTGCCCTTGTCCATTTGTGCTTCTAAATACCAAAGCACCCATTTCACTACTTCACCTGGATTTGTCATGTATCCACCAACAACACCAACCGCATGTGAAAAGATCGCATCACATACACCACACCAGCGTACCATACACGAGACATATAACCCTTTTCTTCATTACATGGACATCAACCTGAAGAAAGCTTATGAAATTTACCGGTTTCATTAAGTATCATTATCATGTACTCATCCTATGACCAAGACTTACCATCAATCCGTCTCTTGTACATTTACACTCAAGATTGTTTTGCTGCTCCTTGATCCTTCATCTTGAATGTCCAACCGAACCAACCTGTTGATCTTATCCATGCTTGTGCTTTCAAGCATAACACCAACAATCCAAAACACCAAGATAGTGAATACCATAAACTCAATGGTTACACGCACTCCTTGTAAAACCTGGTTCACCATGAAGGAAAAACATCTTGTACCAAACGCTTGAGTGTACTCTTCAAGCCATACAATAATTACCTTGAGCTTGCAAACAAAATCTTCCTATGCAATCCTGAGCACCTTCTATGCTTCACCTCAAACGTTACATCCGAAGACCTTAGCCAAATCCGACCAAGACAACCAAATGAGCTTTCACCGCTCACCTTCAGGTCTATTTACAATGGAGTTAACCAAGCCTTTAAAATAGACTTCATTACATGTAATGTCATGGGTTAAAAACATATAAGCACAACAATAACGAGTCCCTCTGCGGATCTTTGCTTCCAAGTTTTGAAAAACCTCACAGAAATTCTTTCACATGGCTATTCCTTCAAACTAGGCATAATCTTTTTCAAACAGCGATTCCACGGCTTCAAGCTCTCAGAGCCATAAACTCGAAACTTTGGTTTCCCTTTTGGCCTCACGGATCTTTGTTTCCCCATGCATCAACAAGGCGTTACTTCGTGGATCTCTAACCTTGAGCTCTGCAACAGCAAGATCACAAGGAAGGTAGTCGCCAGTCCATAACGACAACAGCATTTGAATCTGGCTCTCTTGTCTATACTTCCCTCACAAGGATTTGATTCCGCATGACCACAAATAAGTTGTCTTCCTGTCACTGTTTCCACAACGGCGGCTTCAACAGATAAGCGGTTCCCTTTGTGGTTACCAAGAACCAACAAATCGTGGGCTTTTTCACTATAGCTCACAGCCTTTAACACATGGCCTCTTGTTCACTTGCTGTGGGACTTCGACCTGATCAAACGCGTCCTCTTTTTGTTCTCTGCAACTTAATGTTTGCTCTTCACCCAAGCTTTGATACCACTGGTTGGGCATTAAGTCCATATATATTATAAATATGTAATTACAGCAATCACACAAGAGAGACAGAATTTACATGGTTCACCCACTGAATGTGGGCTATATTCACGGGACAATGGTAAGCAGTCTTTATTCATCATCAACAATAGTTTACAAACTATCCGGGAGAGGGCTTAAAGCCCCGATTCAATATCTGCCTCAATGGACCACATATATAAGTAAACCATCAGTTATGTATAACTGATTATACCGTTGGTGAAACCACCGTAAACCAACTTGACCTCAACTGTCAATTGGTTGCCACATTCCAACATCACCAATATAATTCTTGAAAGGTGTTGCTAATGTTCTGGTTCTTGTTAAGATGGACCCCTTTGTATCGGTGAAAACATGTGAAATTTTGAATCCTAACAATAAGCCTGCGAGATTGACA
This sequence comes from Larix kaempferi, assembly GCA_027924585.1. Taxonomy (NCBI): domain Eukaryota; kingdom Viridiplantae; phylum Streptophyta; class Pinopsida; order Pinales; family Pinaceae; genus Larix; species Larix kaempferi. The sequence goes on from BSBM01000588.1 coordinate 872,032, forward strand.
ATAATTGTAGGCATGTGTGCTGAAAAATTGAGGTTGAAGATGCCATATCAGACAAGCAGGCTTGATAGTGATTTGGCTCAGTGATCCTATCATGCTATTTGGGCAGACTATCGGCATTATGTTTTTCATGAAGAAGAAGGTAGCGACCTGGAATTGGCATTTATAGTTGCTGGAAGATTAAGGAGTTAATATCTAATCTGGAAATTTAGTTTTATTGATTTTATGGTCTTATATATATTTGTTATATTCAGTATATTTAGTATATTTGACAGCAGGTTTGTGAGCACTATTTCAATGTTCTGTAGATGGATCTGTTTTTAAGGTACACGAGAAGAGCTTGCAGTGTCATTGGGGCAGGCATAGCAACTTTTTGTAGCCGTTATGTTCGAGCTTCATACACGGATTCTCAATGAAAGCAGGCGTTTCCTTCCAAGGCAAACTGGAATGTTCATTGTCTATCTTGGACATCAACCTATAGGAAGCCATGAAAAATGGCGGATTATAACTTTGGACTATGAGAGAATACTGTATAAGCAGGATATTATATGCATAACTGTTTTGACATATATGAAAGTTTGAAGACAGTGGCACAGCAGGATTATATGCATAATTATTTTGACAAATATGAAAGTTTGAATACAGTGCACTGTATCTTGTATTACAGGTGATAGATTGAATGCTGAAAAAGCACACTGTATTTTGTATTACAAGTGATAGATTGAATGCTGAAAAAGGACATGCATAGAGTTTTTAAAACAGCTATAAGACAAGCATATGAAAAATGTAATTATGTTTACGAGACATAAATAAAATTATGAACTCTTTTCAGGGAAAAAAAAAAATATTACTGGGTCTGAGCATTAATCATTCACAAAAATATCATAAATGATTTTAATTTTTAATATACATTATATGGTAATAATACAATTGATAGACAAAAGCTTAGGTCATTTAGGAGATCGGTACACTCCGTAAAATGGTTTTTTGTTTGGAGGTACCATCCAATGCCAAGCTTTATCCCATATGATTATCAATGTTACAACTCCTCCAAATCCAATCCCTGCTCCTAATCCCATTGCAATTAATGAGATATGTTCATCCAAACGACTTAACCATCCCTCACTTTTACTAACATTTGCAAAAGCTTCATCTCCTATTTCTGTATATTTTTCTGTTTCCCCACATGGTTGTAAAGGATAACCACATAGGTGCTTATTCCTTTGAAATGAAGTAGTATTGAAAGTATCAAATTGTGTTCCTCCTGGAATTCGCCCACAAAGTCTGTTAGATGAGACATTTAGAGAGGCCAACTTGGTTAATTTGGAGAGTTCTTGAGGAATTTCTCCACTCAAATTATTTTTAGCCAAGTCTAATTGTTCCAAAGTAGATATCTCACTAAGAGAGGTAGGAATTTTCCCATCCAAATGGTTTCCAGATAAATTCAACAACCTCAAAGTGCTCAAATTTCCCATGCTTGGAGGTATTTCTCCAATAAAATTATTGTTGGATAAGTCAAATATGGTGTTTGCCTGCAGCACATATGTTATAGTATACTCAATGCCCTTGATGTCAATCTGCACATCCTCATACAATGTATCATCACTAACTTGGGAAGATCCATGGATACCAAATCCTTGGAGTCTCCCTACATTAGATGGTATTCTTCCAGTTAATTTATTATTGGATAAATCCAACACTTGTAATTGAGAGAGATTTGTGATCAATTCAGGGATACCCCCTGAAAGCTTATTATAACCAACACTTAAAACTCGTAACCTTTGAAAAGATGTAAGATATCCGGGAAGCTCACCTGTCAATATATTTTTCCTTAAATCCAAAAGTCTAAGCTCAGTGCACTTAGCTAAAGATAAAGGTAAAGTCCCAGAAAAATTGTTAGAATGAGCAGACAAAACATCCAACATCACTGAAAACTCTATGTCTAAATTTCCACTGAGTTTGTTCGCAGACACCTTTATCCGCTCTAATTGTTTACAGTTACTTAAAGATGCGGGAATCTTTCCATTCAGCTGATTTTTGGATAAATCTAACGTGCTTAGATGGACGCATTTGCCGATATCCTGGGGGATTGTTCCAATAAGTTGGTTGTTGAACAACATCAAAGACATCATCTTTGTGCAATTCCCTAGAGATGTGGGAATCCTTCCACTCAACTTGTTGGAGTATAGATGCAGGGTATCCAAGTTCTGCAGCAAGCCCAATTCGACCGGAATTCTTCCACTCAAGTTGTTGGAATATAGATACAGTCTCTCTAAGTTGTACAACGAGCCCAATTCTACTGGAATTCTTCCACTCAAGTTGTTGGAATATAGATACAGGTTCTCTAAGTTGTGCAATGAGCCCAATTCCACTGGAATTCTTCCACTCAAGTTGTTAGAACTTAGAGAAAGGATTTTTAAGTTCTGCAGCAAGCCCAAGTCAGTTGGAATTATTCCACTCAAGTGATTGAAACCTAGATACAGGTACTCTAAGTTCTGTAGCAAGCCCAATTCCACTGGAATTCTTCCACTCAAGTAGTTGGAAGAAAAAGCAAGAAACGATAGCTGAGTACAATTGCCCAGAGCTGGAGGGATGTGACCAGTGAGATTGTTATCATAGATGTACAATACTCGCAGAGATGTGCAATTGCTCAGAGAAGTTGGAATACTTCCATTGAGAAAATTGTGGTATAAATTGAGATATTCCAACTTGACCAGACGACCAAATTCTGTTGGTATAGTCCCTGTCAAATTATTATCTGAAATATCCAAACTTTGGAGTAAGGAGAGGCTGCCAAGAGATGGACAGAGAGTACCATCGAGAAGATTGCTGCCGAGTTTAAGCATTTCCAGCGCTTTGAGCTGCCCAAACTCGGGTGGAATTCTTCCAGTGAAATTATTATATGAAAGATCCAATACACCCAGTAAGGAAAGGTTGCCAAGAGATGGCGAAAGAGTACCTTGGAGACTTAGTACAGGAAGGATTAGGGAAACTACTCTTTTAGTGTTTTGCATGCAGGAAACACCCTTCCAAGAGCATACATTCTGAGAATTCTCAGCTGTCCAGTCGGATAGCGATCCGAGTGGATCCAATGTGATGGCCTTTCTGAATAACAGAAGCACCTCCACGTCCCTTTGATCATATTCCCCATCATTATAAGAAGACGAAGAGTAATCTGGCGGCTCCTTTGAAGAACTGAAAGTTGCGGCAGTGACAGTGGGCATGAATATGAGAAAGCTGAGAAGCATGGACATAACAGCTTTATCCATTTCTCTCTCCCTCTGCAGCGTCCTCAAAATGCGTTGCCTGTGAATTCACTTCACTGCCCTGACTCCATGGTCTACTCTTTAAAGTCATTGGAAAAGTTGCACAGGAAGTTTGAAAAGTCATAAAGTTGCACAGGAAGTTTGAAAAGTCTTAAAGTTGCGCCGTGTGGACTGGGGAAAGAAAGTTATTTGGAATTTGGTGGGGTGCCAATTGACTGAAACGTGTGGAATAAAGCTCTCCCTTATTTCGGTTGATGCTCACTGTTCATTCCGCTCATTGTTATTTACGTTTCAAAGATGGCAAAATCCGATAAATAAGTATACTCCAAACTTTTAGCATATGGTTCAGAGAAGATTCTAGTTGGATTTCCACTATAAATCATGATTTCCCATCATGATCTAATTCCATTAAATCATATCCTAAAAATTAGAAAAATTGAATTTCCATATCCTAAAAATTAGAAAAATTGAATTTACATGGAATATATTGGAAATTAAAAAGCAAGATTCGTTATCTCTTTGCAAGATTGGAATTTCGTCACTTTGTCAAATCTCTTCTTTGTGGCCGACAACACACCAACATGAATTGAAAGAGTCATGCCTTATAATTTATTATTAGGTTTTTAACATTTCTTTTATTAATAGAAATAAAAGAATGAACATTTTTTAATTTAATTGAATATATATTTATATTTGAAATCACTTCAAGTGATTGTATAATATATTTATATATTGATTTTTAATTAGAATATAATTATATTATATTAGTTAAAATAATTGGGATATGTTTTATATAGTTATTTATTTATTTCTAATTTCATCTAACATTCTAAATTACTATAAGTATTATAAGTAAGTTGAGTAACTTGATTTAATCTACTAGAATGTAGTTTAGGTTTCTTTGGCTTAAAAGCCTACTAGCAAGTGTGGTGTATGTATTTTTCATATATATATATATATATTAGTATAGAAATTTTAAAAATAGATTTATTTTTTAATTTAGTATTATTACAATCAAGTGCAAGTGTAGTTGACAATTAACAACAATCCATAAAATTCTATTTAGTTAAGAAGCTATAAATGAGGTTTATGTATTATACCAATTTTTCCTAGACCTTGCACCTAGTCCCAATTACATGAAACAACTTATTTGTTAAAGCCATATATCATGAAATGATCAACTTTCATGGGTGAGCCAACCCACGAGGATCAAAAACATGTTTCTTAGGGATTTGAACTATAGTGAGATGAATATCACCAATCTTGCTTTATCATCGAAAAATCAAAATTGAATTTGACCCATCCCTTTGGAAGAGGAATCTAGTTTGTTTACCTTTCTTAACATGTATCCATTAGCAAAATACCTTAATGGGAAAAAGACCATAGATTTAATTAGACGCATCTCTAATTGGCTTACAAATTAATCCAAGTGCTTTTGTGTCCAATCTTTGTTGTTTCCAAGATGTTTCTTTTTATTCTCACTCATATTTACTCCTTAGGTATCATCTTCCTTCTAAAAGTTCTATTATCCTTGGATTTCCATAAGAGGTAAAAAGAAAAATCCGGGGATATCATTTAAAACTTCTTTAAGAGATCTTTCTTCCACGGGGGATAATTTATACCATTCTTTACCAAGTTCTTTTATAAAGAATGAAAGGGTAGTTTCTTTGCAAACTCCTACGTGGGATACCTGCGGTGGAAAAGGATAATAATGGTTGGGGTCTTCCTCCTCCAATGTGTATCCACTACATTGGAATGGGCTCACAACCCCTCTTTTTGGTAGGACCATTCCTACAAGGATCTTACCTTTGCAAGTTAATTATATGAAAAAAAATGGCCAAAGAGGTTGGATCCAATGATGAAGAACGGGGATTTTTTCACTAGTGAGCAAGGTTCAATTCACGCGAGGGCTTTACATAGAGCCATAAGGTTGCCTTGAGGTAGTGTTCAAAGATGTGGTTGCATCTAGAGAGATTGTATTAAATGATCTCGTGACCTATGCATACATAAGTGGACCAAATCCTACCCCCATGTCCTTCAAATTTAAAATTCGAGGGTCATTACCTCAAATGGTGAGGAGGTATGTTTTGCACTCTTTCCACCTGGGTTCAAATTCCCAATGAGACATTGGCCTTTTGTGATAAGGCCAGAAGGGTAGGAACCCCAATGGAGTGAGAACCCCATATTGGATGTGTCTTCGAACATCTCATCCTTTGCTAAGTCACAAGTTATTGGTATATCTGGCTTGCAAGCTATGAACCTAGGCCTAGCCCAAGTAATCCCAACGAGTTACTAATTCACATGGCTAAAAACAACCTATATGAAAACAAATATCTTATGCCAATTAGAGGGTATCAAATCCTCTTGCATGTGGGATACCGATGAATCTACTAATTATTTTAAATAAAAAACACACCCTTATTTGATTGAATATGCACCCATCCTTGTGATGTTCCAATGCAATGCCTATCTGGTTAGATTTGCCCAAATTCCCTTGTTCAACAACTTAACACAAGGGACATTTATGTAATATTCTTGCATCTAAAGAAGCTTTCTTCAATGCCTTCCCATGAGATGAATTTTAACCTACTTTGATGTCTCATTGTTGTATATTTGAATTAGTAATCTTTACTTTAATCCAAATAATTTTTCTTTATATTTTTCAAAAAAGAATGGTATTTTAAACAAAACGGTCATTTCAAAATTGAATTAAACATCCATCATGATAACAAAAAAATATAACTATAAATCATTCATCTTCTTTTTCATAATAATAATAATCATCATCATCTATTTTTAAGGTCATAACCAAGCCATACACCAATTTGGTGTATGGGACCCCTTTGTTTGTGGGATAAGGGACCCGACCCTCTTTGCGCAATGATTTAACTGCTAAAATCTACAAAGTTGTACATACCCTAACCCCTTTGGATTTGAACCTATGACCTCCTAAGAGGAAACACATGTTTTTGACCATTAAACCCACTTAGGCTATACTAGTATACAAAATTTTATATACAAAATTTTTAAATAAAAATATTTTCCTTCCTAATAATCCCTTCCACAAATTCATTTTTTCTTTACTATGATATTTAATTTTTTTTTTACTATAATATTTAAATTTTACATTAAAAAATATATATAGATATATTTTTAGACATGATGATGATGATCATTATTACAAATGGAATTTTACAATAAATCATACCTTCTCTCATAATTATTAACAAATCATGAGTTCAGCATGCCCTAAATATTGCAAATAATTTATAGATCAAATCAAAACCGTAGAAAAACCTAAAATCCACAAAATTGATTAGATTAATACAGATCTATTTTAAAAAATAGAGCTGCCATGGAAGAAAAAGCTCACAAACCAATAAAAGAAATCACAACTGTCTCTAAACACATAATCGATTTCGGCATGGCCAGGTGAAAGAAAGTTACAAACAATCAATAAAGTTATTTAGAATTTGGTACCCTCTACACGTTATAAGGAAATTGGAATCTACATGGAAAATATTGCAAAATCCAAAAAGTAAAAGATTTCAAGTTTGCGACGTAATATTTGGTATACTCAATGTATTTATATCATGGAGTGAAAATAAAATACAAATGTTTTTGTTAATTTTTATAGAATTTTTTTTTTTTTTTTTTATAGTAGGGAAAGAATGTGTACTATAAGAAATTGGAGTTCTAGTTTTAATTTTCTACTGATTGTGAGTGAAAATAAAATAGAAATATTTTTGTTAAATTTTATAGAAAATAGTATTATTTTGATAATATGGAAAGAATGTGGCTTATAAAAAAAATTGGAGATCTAGTTTTAATTTTCTTAGTAATTGTGAGTGACATTTTCAAGGTCATTATTTTAATTAACTAGGAAGGTTATTATTGATATCTATCATTTTTGAATAATAAATATAAATTGAATTTATATACTGTTCCTTGCTTTGTTTATTCTTTAAATTCTTTACTAGAAAGAACAACATTATTAATTGTTTCACAAAGACTTGTACATTTATGGGCCCCTAAATCTTAGTGATTGGGGTTTCTTACACTCTTGAGAAATGTGGAAAAACAAAAATATGAGTAGGTAAAATTGTCAAATAGGTATATAGTATAATTCAACCAGAACATTTTATATATCGTACTTTTCACAAACAATGGAGATAAACATATCTTCATGATGGTGATCTAATGTCTTCAAAAAAATCTAACTTTGCACAACAAAAAAATGTATTGAGTGCACATCCACATAGTTTCCTATATATCGATACTGGATGTATTCCTATATATCGATACCGGATGTATTGGATAAATATTGGTAATAATATACGAGGTATGCATTTTATTCACCAATCATGTATTACAATGTTTATTTGTTTAGAAGTGCATCGCAATCAATTGCTATGTTACATGAATAATGGTGCAACTACAATATAGTAAATAGAAGATATTGCAAATGAATGTGTTTCAGTCTTATATATATATATATGGTGATGGTTTGTAATGGAATTTGATATACAATGTGCATTATATATATATATATATAAAGATGGTGATGGTTTGTAATCGAATTTGACATACAATGTGGCATTAGATATTAATAATAAATATCCTTGATATTTTTTAATTTCTACAAGTGGTAATATCATACTTATGTGTAAATATATCCGTATTGAATTATTTTTCTATGACTTCACCAACACATTCTATGATAAAACATTTTTTTATAGTAAGGTATTAGAATCCAAGCAATCCCAATTAAGCATTCCAATATTCCAATAGTTCAAAATGGTTTTTTGATTGATTAACAGCATTACAATTTTCCTTTCTTTGAGTATAGATTGAATTGGTGATATATCGACAACTTGAACTCATAGTTTAGTTATTATTTTGTATTACAAAAATCAAATAAATTTTGTACATATCCTTTTCTACGTTTTTTTTTAATAAATTATATCATTCTTTTAAAGTAAAAAATAAAGAAGATGAATTGTAGGATCAACCGAGAACCTTGGATACGAGATTAGTTAATTCTTCATACTCGCTCACTCATCAAAGATTCTTTTTTTTTTTGCAGCTGCTTGATGCAAGTAAATAATCTTGAAACCCGGACGAGGATTCTTGAGTCTTCCAGCCTTGCGAACGAAACCCTAGCCATGGACACTAGCTCCCTCTCCTCATCCCATCGACTGAGCCGCAAGGTTGATGCGCTTCCCCCGCCGTGTAACATTGCCCATTCCCATGCACGGATGCATACACAGGAGTCCAGCCTCTACAGGATTTCCAGCCACTGTGTTGTGCCGCCAAGGGAAGACAGAATGGCCCAAATCTTAAAGAACAAAGCCAGATACAAGCGCAAGACTGCGCAGATGACAAGCTCAGTCAAAAGACAGAAGGAGGCAGGCCCTTTGACCTCTTGCATAGTCTCGGAGCAGCCAAACCCTCACCCGCGAGCCCTGTTGCAAGCGCCAAAAGGAGTTTGTGTCTGCTCCCTTTTTATCTGGAAAAACTCAAGCGTGGATACCGATACGCCTCTCAGCAGGAACCAAACTCTTTGGGAGCAACAAGAGAAACTACGACCGTCGGAAGAGTTGGAGGGCATCCCAGTTTTTGTGAAGCTGCTTTCCAGAACAACAAGATGTACATGTATGCACGCAACAGACCTAGTTTCCAAACTCCTGCTCAAAGTTCAACTTTGGACTGGAATCCCCAAGATTCATTTCAGATTCTTGTTCCAGAACTGCTACCTGGAGGAGGACGCCCAACTAAGAGACTACGGGATTGGATGGGATACTACCATTTCCTTAGTGGAAGGCCTCTGCGGAGGTGATAGGGACCCTTCTTCAAAACAACTTCCCAAATACCAAACCTTCAAAGAAGTAGTGAAGAGCATTGGAGCCGGAGGAGCAAGAGGGAGCTCAAGCCAAAAGGCGTTATCATGCTCATCCTTCATTGTAGAAAACTTAGAGGAAACACCCACAGCGAAACTGGAGAGCAGGGAGGCCCTAATCACAGGCTATGAACTCCGAAAAAAACCCTCATTTGCAAATTTAATGGCTTTTGGCCCTCTCCCGAAAGTTTGCAAGATTGGATACAACAATCCTGGCAAATGAATCTGGAAATTTTCTTCTGCTCTAAAGGGTATTTTATAGCCCAATTCGAGACATAGGAGGACTGCAGCGGCATAATAGAACACAAGCCTTGGTTCTAGGGAGGATCAGGGTTATTTGTGGAACATTGGTTCCAAGGGTTTGATCCATTGTCACCCCCTTCTATGGCCACACCCATCTCGGTAAGACTACCGAATCTCCCTCTACATCTCTGGTTGTCGATCTCTGTAACAACTGTCGAGAATGCGTTAGGAAGATTTCTAAAGATGGATATAGATTGATTGTCAAAAGGTCTAGTGTCTTATGCATGGATATGTGTGGAGCTAGATCTAAGCAGAGGCTTGTCAGACAAAATATTTATAGACTGGGGTGGAGACAAACCTCACCTACAAGTCTTAGACTATGAACACACAATGTTAAGATGTCATTCTTGTCAACAACCAGTGCATCTCCAGGATGCATGCCCTACAACCCCAGTCTCTTCCTTCCACAGATGACCACAAGGCTGGCACGAAGGGAAAAAAAACAAGAAGACCCCGACCTCACAGAAGACTAGTTGCCCCAAAAGCACCCCCGTCCCTCCTGCTTCATCTCATCCGCATTCAGATCCGGATTTAGACATGACGCCGAGATCCCCTAGCACTGCTCCCATGGATGATGATGGTAATGATAGATACATGATTTCAACTTCGAGCATGGGTGGCCAAAAATGACCCCATGAATCTGATCACTCTGACGGTGATAAGGAGGCATATATGAGCATTCGACAAAACATAGAAGATTCTTCGGCACAACAACTAATTGTAATTCCGATCTCATTTGATCTCGACAATCCTGCCAGATGGATTGATGTTCGAAGGAAGAAAAAGGATCCACGTTGGGCGCCTCATGGACCAGCTTGATGTATTTAATGTTTGGGATGTTTCATCCAGGGTAGTTTCTGTCAATTAGGCTCAGAAAATTCCTTTTTTTGTTAGCCGTAGGTATTAGGGGAAAGGCCATTAGCTTGCATATGTATCTCTATGAACTTTTTTTTTATTAATATAAGGTTTCACAACTATCTTTACAACAAAAAAAAAAAACCCAATTTATTTTGTTTGTATTGAATGGAATTTTTCTTGTTATAGAAGATGAATTATTCTTTAGTTTAAGAGAAATTGCCAAATTATATAATTTGAGATATGTAACATTATTTGTTCATGTTTTTTTCAATTATTATAAAAACAATATATCTTTATTATCTAAATATGATATATGGAAAATTTAATATTATCCCCCAATTTTCTTTTATTGTATATATGCCATACAACAACAAAAATTTAAGGATAGCAACAATCCTAAGCCATCAAAAACATCATATAAAAGAAGAAATCAATGATGCCAAAAAAAATATAAGGAAAAACAATAAGACATCAATGTTAGATGTTGTTTAAATTATGAAAATAAAACAAGATCCACGAGGTGGCGATTTCCACGACATTGCCACTTGGGCTAGCTGTTAGTTTTTGGCAAGTAGTGAAATTGAATCAATTTGGAAGTAAAGATTGCAATGGTGTTACAGGTGTGTAATCTCATTTAGAATTGTGATAAAAGTTACTTTGTCTAAAACAATAATAAATCAATAATTTGGTTGTACCATCGTTTATACTAAAATAGAAAAATAAAATGCATTGGTTTACTCGAGAAAATAAGGAGAGAATTAATATTAATTGAGAGAAATTATTAAATAAATGTATTAAATTGAGAATTAACACCCCTCCTCATGATGTAAATCAAGAAAGATACTTGATTTCCCCATCATGGTAAGTACGTATCATCATATATATAAAATGAAGCTCCTACAACTTGTCCATCCAAAGCTTCTTTACAAATTGATGTTTCACTTCTCCAATGGGAAATATGATGTTAAATTTTCATTGTCGTTGTGTCTATATGGATATCATGAAAAATATTTATCCAATGTAGTACTCCCTAGCAACTAAGGAATCCTCTATTTCCATATGCATCCACTATAACTTCTAATAAGTCTTTTCAATGAGTTACTTCATTCTTGGATGCCACACTATTCAAATAATTCCACATGCTTCTTTTTGAAAATGAGGTGTCATTTTCATCATGATGAAATGAAAAAAATATTTAGCATATTTCCTCACACTATTATTTTTGGGTCTAGTTGTTATTGATATTAATATATATTTTTGTTTAAATGTGTGTTAAGATTGATTTGATAAGTGTATCATCCAATAAGATTGATATATAATGTGACACTCATAGTTGGATTTTAGATTTAGACTATCAGAGAACAACTTTTTTGGTATAGAATTTATTAGTGGATGAAGTATTTCCAATAATATATATCATTTTCAATTAAAAAATATGATAATGTTAAAGCTAGAAAATGTCAATATTTAATTTAGAAAAATCTTATAGTTACTTTTGACCAATATTAATAAGATAGTTTATACATAAAAAAGAAGTATAATTAAATCTTAAGAAGCCTTAGATAATTTTGTTTGTTAATTTGATGTTTAGAAAAAAAAAGAAAAAAAGATATACACAAAATTGACACATGCTTAATAAAGTCATTGTATTATATGTCATATCTTTTGTATTTCTAGTTAATATAATTATTTTAATTATAAAAAAACAAACAGCAATCAACTGGAGAATGAATATGTTTTTTTGTGAACCTTTTAATTTTACTAAATATGATGTCTTTCCGTGTGAGAAACCATCGCTATAAAGTCTAATATAAAGTCTAATGCAAAAGCCAGAAAATCAATACCACTCAGCTCTACACCTGAAGACAAATCCAATTTAAAAAAGAGAAGACAAATCCAATTTCAAAAAGAACAATCAGTTAGCTAAGCATTAAAACTTACGATAGCCATAACAATCTATGACTATTAGCATAGATAGAAGCCTCTATGCAAAGCAGAAAGGTGACTAAGGTATTATATCAGAATACACATTTTAATTTTTGAAAGAGGAAACATCAATATTTTTTAATAACCAACAAATACTGTCAAACATGCAATTAGCCTAAATGCCAGACAAAATACATTTTTAATTGCACCGCAACTCAGCCCTTAGCTCAAGTGCATCAAGAGGTGGATGGACAATGTTTAGGTCATTATTGTGCTTTTGAAATATGTAGTTCAATAAAGAAAAATAGAAACCAAAATTCAAGATGCTGATTATGATCCCCCAAATCTAAAATAATGGCATATTTGATGCATTTCAACTTTCAAGACGTATATTCTAAACACTAAAATAACTGGAGAACTTGTAAAGAAGAAAGAAGAAACAAAAGAGAACATAGGAAACAATCTTGGAGTTGGTTTGGCAACAATAGGTAGAGGATGCAGGTCCCAATCATTCTCCATAGAAGGATGATATACTTGATAACGCAGTTATGTTTCACACCTCGCAATCCCAATCAGCCATATTCGACCAGTTCCTCCATATCGAGCTAATAATTGGTTCGATTTCATAATGACTCATTGCACAGAAGATGGGACTGACAACCCTATTGATGCTCTTCCTTCCTTGGGCTTCTCTACAAGCCACTTTAAATCACCCACGTTAAGAATTATACCCGTATTCAAACGCTCTTCTACCATTTGGTCCAAATCTCTGAACTTCATAGCAATGTGGTCTTTATCTTTGTTTCCAGAACAGAAAGCGTATATTTCACACCCTGAAGCTATGCTCGGGTTTCACCTTTTTCTATTATCTGCACAAGTTCTTTTATGCACAAGTTCTTTTATTACAGCTTCGGGATCTTTCTCCTTACAATTTCTATGAGTCTTCTAATCTCATCCTTTATATTATATTGTCAGTGGCTTCAGCACCAATTCCAACCCCTGAACTTTGAAGTGCAGCTATGAGGATGTACAACGATATGTGAACTATTTTGAATTAACTATTGGTCACCTTGACAGTCATATGTGGCACCTCCTGGGCCTTAAGTATAAACCTGCTCACCCAATATCTCCTTACTCTATTCTCGACAATTGTAAAGAAGCAAGCAAGTGCTTTAAGATTCCACGCTCTATTATATTGGTCATGCATATGAGCAATAAAACTGTATCACGTTGAAAAGTTATTGTACTTGTCAAATCCCGATATTTTCAGAAAAATTTAAAATGTTTAAAATAGCAATAAATAATACTAAATGTCGTCATTAGCTATCTGTTTAACTAATGTGATTGTAAGGATGTCTGAATGGTATTTGTTATACTTAAATATTATTATGAGTTTCTTAAATGTTGCTGGTTGTTTTCTGTCTTTCAACCGCAAGGGGGAAAATGCTATGATGGACTGGCTTACTTAGCTTTTTAGCTAATGCATCGATTTCTCTCTTCGCTTACAGATACACAGGAATGTCGGGTCGCCGCAATAATCTGTTGAAGCATCAAGTCAAAAATATCTGTACCGACTCCTTCAATGAAAAAGTCTAACCTTGCTAACCAAGTTTATCGAGCTCCTTAAGGTAGAAAATTTTACTTCTTGCCCAGTTCAAAATTTATAACTAAGTTTGTCTTATACTTTTAATTGCACAGCTTTAAAGATATCACTGTGTATTGTTGATACCTGCCTTCTATTGTTTACGATTCACGTCGTTATCTTAATTGAAAACTGTTCTTAGTTTGTATTATCATACTTGATTTCACACGTTGTGTACTCAAGATAACACAGGTCTGTTTTTCTTAAACCAACCATGTAAGAATTTCAACGTCAAATTCCAACAGTTAAAGTCCCCTCATGGCAATTCTTAAATTCTCAGTGCAATGTTATCTCAATATTACAGTATCATATATTTATGCCCTATGTTTCTACCATAGTTGAGAACACCGACAAAGCTATAATATCTATTATTGTCATAATTGGCTAGGGTACGAATTTAATGATCGATTTATAATTTTAATTTACTTGATACTATCTCCTTGGCAGTTCTTATAACAATTTAACGTATATTATATACTTGAACAGACTCCAAGTTTTATTCTCAATTGCTAAGGACTGAGCAATTTCTGTCGAAAAATAATACAAGGTAATCAAGACATCGACTAAGGGTTTTTTTTTTTGAAATATAAGAATGATATGAGTATTACAAAGATCTCGCAATAATGTTTTACCTATAAACAATATGGGGTTTTGTTCATCAACAATGGTAAAATTATCATTGAAATCTTTGAACTTTTGATATTATTACCTCCCTTGTAATTATTGTAGGTCCGGGTATCATATTTCTCCAATACTACGTCGAGGCATGTGTTAACATGGAAGATTTGTTAAGTTCATATGATTTGTTGCCATAGTTGGGTATCATTGCTATGATTTTAATTGATTAACAATAATTGGGATTAAGAATATGGAGTCTCGACCCTCAGCATGGAATATTTAACGGATACGTGGTTTAACGAGAGCCAAGTATGTGTGATATAAAGACTCGGGACCAAACCCTACTTTGTTGTTTCTTCCGAAGCCTTCGGGCTCGGGTCTTTCACTGCAAGTTCTCCAGGTCTGAACTCTATGGTAGCGTGGTTATTCTCAGTTCCCAGACTGTTACCACTCCTTTGCTTAATGATGTTGTTTGCAAGTCTTTAGCATACACCTGTTGACCGCGATGGAAGTGTGATAGTGCCTAGGGTTTATCCTTGCCGTTCATTTACCAGTCTGTCTGCCATTGTTGTACTGCGTCAACAGTTTGCCTTCTACCTCATCTTTTATATCGTCCCAAGCTTTATTGAGCGTCGTTAGTATTTGTTGCTTGGCACTGTAACTGGTCCAGAGTCTAGGGTTTTGAAAATTTGTTAACTGTGGAATCTATTGTCACGACGTGACCTTGCATTTTTTTTTTTTTAATTAATGCTTCCACGATAGCACATCCTTCAAGTCAGCAGTTAAGTGTTTGTGTTGGTGAACGAAAGGGGTTCACCCTTCTGTTGCTTACGGCTATCTGCCTATCTACTATGCATTCAAACTTCGGGTAAGCTTACAGGTTCGTTTAACATCACAGTGGTTTTTGAGACTCGTTTCTTTTTATAAGAATGCATATGATTTTTGATAATGCTGATATTTGGTTGCAGGCTCGGACACCCTTCGCATTTTGGAAGACTCGGACTTCGGCTGTTGGTTACACCTCCGGGTAAGCCTGGTTCTACCACGGCAAATCCTCCTTGTGGGTTGTTTGCACTGTAGGGTTTTGGTCTTGGAAGTTTGGCTTCCATCGTTGTTGTGGCTAATGGAACTCCTTTTCGGCACTTTGGTTGTTTGATACCGGATAGTTTGTGATAAAAAATTTGTTTTAAGCCTCTGTTCTTTGAGGGAGGTTACGACCTCTGTGTTTTAAGTTTTGTTACAAACCCTTTTAAAAAAAAGGGTTGGAATATCTTCCAGGGTTTTTGAAATATATTTTAATATAGTTCTGCCTGTACATAGGCTTATATAAAACTTGTTCTGTTCTTTGTTCTGAACTATGTAATGAGCTGGAAAAGGAATGCGTTATAAGATTTCTACGTTTATCTACTGTTTCTTTTTAATAAAAGAAAGGGGCTACGGCCATAAGTGAATCGTGGTAATTACCCTTATTATTTTCTATTGTATGTAAGTCAGAAAGGATGGGAATAATATTTAAAACTACGGCAATGACTTGTTTTAAAAGTTGATATTATAGTTATGGTTTCCTCCTGTTGTTAAATGCGTAACAAACGAAATGTACTGTAATAATAAGAGGGCTCGACGATGAGCAAAAACAACTGTGCTATATGTTTTAGTTTGTTGAGGGTTTTAAATACCATGTTTACCTCTACTGGAACTTCTTATTATTTAAAAACTTGGGATAATGTGATTCGAATGAACACACCTTCGCAATTAGGTTTAGTTACTTGTCTAGTTGTTTTTTTAAAAGAAACTCTGTCCAGTTGGGGATTCGCACCCATGTTAGATTATCATAACATAAGAAATGGTTTGCTGGCTCCGTCGGTTGTTGTGAAAACTCTTCCATGTTCACATGCCTGTAACTTCTAGCATACCAATGTATAATCCGAAACACAATAATGAATTTAGTTATAATATGATTCTGTAATTATAATGGTTTACTGTTGGTAGTTAGATAAACAGAAGCAAGATTTTATAATAGAACTCGATAGTGAGTTGGAAACTATTCTGTCGGTTTCGTTTTATGAATTAAACAGCTAGGTTTTTATCTGTTGAGATACTCTTAAGTTGAGGACTGGGGTAATAGGATTCACGAAATCCTACAGTTGTGATGTAATTTTGTTACTTTGGTCTCGACTCTGTTTTCGTTTAAATGTAAATAAAAAGAATGATATCTTCCTATTACTATGCTCGATAGATGAATTAGACTTCTGTTCTGCTGTTGTTTGGTTGTAAAAACCGGATCTAAGTTCTAGGATTTAAGTTTGATTGATAAACCAGAGACCTGAGAGTGTTGATAAAACAAAGTTAAGCTCGGCAGCAGAGTTCTAATTTCTTTAATTTGTTTTAATATCATAACTATAATATTTTCTGCTAGGGTTTGTATTTAACAAAATAATAATAAACTAGATTATGCTTACAGTATATAAACTATTGCATAAAATAAGGATGGTTTTCTGTGTAAATTATAAATGCATTAATAATAGAAAAACAAAGATATTAACTCATCCTAACAAATCAGAAAATCACAGTAACTTCAAAAATCTTCTACTGATATTCCGAGATATTAAATTTACTAACAGATTAATTACCATTTAAACATATTAACAGTACACATAACATGCATTAATTCTTCCTTAATAAACATATAGGAGTAAGTAGCAGAACCTGTCTTGATTTGTGGACAACAACAGCAATGGGAGGCTGTTCCTCCCTACCAATTCCTGGAGAGTGCCCAGACAGCACTTCTCAGGACCCCCGAGCTTGCTCTGGTCTCCCTGGCTGGAACTAGGTGTAGCAGAACAATTCACTCAGCCAAATAGCTAAACTGGAACCAAGTTACTGCAGCATCCCATATCAAAACACTCCCTTACTGTATTTTCCCTCTTCCTCAATGGGACTCCTGAATAGCATTCACCTGAATGTATTCTCCCTCCAGAACAATGCTGAACCCCCAGCTCAGTTCATTGAGTACTATTTAAAAGATTGCCTAGGTCTTAGTTGGGTTAACTGTCATTAATGAGCCACCTGCTCAGATTCCACTTTTTTGGGGAATCATGACCCCAAAATATACGGAAGTTGCCACCTGCAACTTAGGAAGTGTTTGAGGACGCTGCCACTTGTCTTTTGCCTTTCCACCTAGTTCCATCCACCAGTTAGACCAGTAACCTCTTTTAACAGCTCTCCCATGCTGTTGTCTCCATAATATATTTATAAATAATAAAATATTCAGAATTTGCATTCCATTTCTAGTGACTCTGCTGAGTCATCAATTCCCACTTAGCATTAAATTTAACATAATGTCTCAGGAATAAAATAAAATAATTACATTATTTTTTTAAAATTGGGGTATGTGACAGTACTGATACTGAACTTGTTTTTTATGAGACGATCTTTCCAATCATTCCATTTCCATTCAAATAAAAAAATGTAAGATTAACTTGAAAAAAAATGAAAAACGAAGATATGTATGTTCTACCATTGGTCAAAGAAATCCAGGAAAGTAAAGGCTAAAGCATCATTACCTCACCTTTCCCAAGCCTTGCACCATTACCTTGCCTTTCCCAAGCCTTGCACCAACCCTGGGATCAACTACAACTGACTCGACAATGATAATTAAGTCAACTTTAAGCTTTGCATCTAAACTGATTGGCTTCCCATACTTCCCAGCTCCCGCTAAAGTACAAGCTTAATGTATGGCTCCTTGAGGAAAAATTGTAGCATCCAGAATATTAGAGAAGAACCCCGTTCTCAAACGTGGTTGAGGGGTCATAAGCTTTTTGCCTCCTACACTAACCCAGTAAATTCAATTTCATTAAAGTCCAAAACATGAAGAGTATTCTAGAATTCAAACAGACTAAAAACCTTTAGCATAAATTTAAAAAGTCCAAGGCGAGCAACAATCCAGCTAGAATGGTTGCGAGGAGCTTAAGATCCTCTTAGCTGTCCCGCAAGTTCAAAATTAAAAATACCAAGGAGATAACAGATGCGTGTGATAGACAACCTACCCCTGCATGATTAACAAACACTTGAGAGTGTATATACCTAGGTTACCTTTAACAGTCCAAAAGCGATGCTTGTAAATTGTCACAGTTGCAAATATTAGCAATATAACTATCAAACCTTTTCTAGTTTTGTCATCAGCAGAATCTAGCTAGGCAATTTTCATCAAAATTGTTTTTAATGTAGAAATTGATTCAACACCCTCTAATACCCTACTACAACTCGATTGTGCGATGTTAACATCTTATATCTACAATTCCATTAATTCAAAATTATTTTGACCAGATATAAGACCAAAAATGCCCATTTTCCTTCCCATTATTTTGAACGACCAGAAAAGGCCCCAATTCCTAGAGCATTTAGACTATGACCCAAACAAATCCAATATTTTAAAGGGTGTGGAATTTTGTAACATATCATCAAAATACCGAGAGAGAATGGAAAATATTGACCAGAATGGGGTTTTTAACTTTTTTTTTTAAATTTTTACGCCGTAGGTGTTTCACTGTGGAGAAGCACAACCATCCATGTCGGCTAGATTCCTCGCTCATAGAGCGAATGGAATGCTGCCACATGGATGGTCCCTCTTTCATCGTATTACTATTCTGAATATTTGGGTTTGCACTGCTTCCTGGGTGTGCACTGTTTCCTGCAATATTTGGGTTTGCATTGCCTCCTGTGTATGCGTTGTTTCCTGCAACATTGACATCATCGACACGTTCACCTTCACCTTCATGCTCATTGTTTTCCATTTCAACCCAAAAAAACGCAGTAGAATATCATTCTCTTTCCGAGATGCAGCTTAGCACATTTTCAAAGTAGATCATCTTCCTGCACCACCCCTCGATCTTACCTCGATCTTACTGCACTGCCTCTCCCGAATATTCATGCACCGCCTCCATCACATAGCTTCATGCACCATATACGCGGCTTTAGCCACTAGCTTAGTGAGTTGGCAGGGAGTTGCTGGGTATTTGTTCCTTCGCTTTGTTTTGGCTGTCCACACTAAACCTGTTCACCAAAAGCAGCACGCTATGCATTCTGCAAAAGCACCAACAATTAAAAAAAAAAGTGAAAAAGCTATATATATTATAAACTTGGATTTATCTACCCCATTGAGTACAAAATATAGAACTTACTATTCTGTTGATGCTGGCTGGAAGGTGCGAAAAGAGGGGACAGATGATGTAGACCCCTGCGAAAGGGAATCCTTTTAAGAACCGTTACACCAAAACCCCGAGGTGTTAGTGAAGGTCGCCCACTAGGATCTTAACATCCCACCACGCTCCGCAGTCCAGACTCTGGGCTGGATGTGCGCCCGTACGGTGGTGTCTCCTTTGAGCCGTACGAGCCCCAGACAAACACTGCAATGCCGACATTGCCACCCGCTCTGTGACTCGAACCTGGGTGGAGGCTCAGATACCAAATTTTACGAACCGTTACACCAAAACCTCAAGGTGTTAGTGAAGGTCTCCCCCTAGAATCTTAACAAATCCCTTAATTTCCCTACAAGAATATTATGAATGAGTATCATCCATGAATACCTAGAATACCATCTAGGGAATGTACAGAAACATACCATCCACTCACAAATATAAAGAAGCACAAACATCCCTTACAGAAACATTCCATCCACTCACAAGTATAGAGAAGCATTCAAACCGAAATATTAGCACATAGCTTACCACAGCCATTTCATGGTGGAACTCTATCTGCTCGTGCAAGGGAGCCTTATTAGCTATGTAGACTGTGTCATCCACCTTAGTTCTGGAAGCAAAGCCTATATATGGTTGCTCTTACCATCCAAACGCTTCCACAAATGAGCTGAAATCGACGGCTGATCTGAGAGGGAATCCTCTAAAGATAAGAGTTGAATTTTGTGAGCTTATGTTACAAAACATGGCTGGTCTAGCCAAAAATTAAAAATTACTTACAAGACATCCAAGCAATGTAATTTTGCATAATATCTGTAATTGATTCTCAAGCCTTCTACCACCATTTCTAAAATAAAATTTGTGAACATCCCTGCATGCCTGGCTATTAGTGTTGCATTTGATGACCATTCATTCCTCTCTATACTAGCGGCATTTTCAGTCTTTTCATTCCATACCTCCACTTCTGCATTTCACTCCAAATTACAAGTATTACACCAAACTAACTGACATTTGTACTTTCTCCCTGCAAATTGGGTTAAATTTCTATCCACATTTTTCACTTCGAGCTGGGCTGCGCGTCTGTCTTTGTAATTTGGGTTGTGCACTTTGGGTTGCGCATCTATCCCTGTAATTTGGGTTGATCTCTTTGCAACCAAAAATCATAGATCCATCTCTCCTTTGCATGAATATATAGACTGAAGCTGTAGCATATCCTCATGAAATGTTGATTCAAGATACCCTTCCAAATTTACTCCTCTAACAACGTCAAGAAAGGACAACCATTACAGTGACTGTCATGAAGGCTTATCAATATCTGGTCATCCAAGGGATATGTTCTCCCGCTTATTGCTTGGCATTCCCGATAGTAAAAATAGTAAAACAGTATAACCCCCACCACACTTAATTTCTATGCTTGGTGGTTACACGATTCGAAGACCTCAAACCCCTTATTCAATCATTTATGAGAAAGTATAAACACTTTCACTTAGTTCAGTACGATGTTGCTTCCATATGTACGGTATCCTAGAAGGTTCCTTTCAGGGTTGAGCACAAACAAATCGTAACAACCTACTTCAAAGGATGGACTTTTCATACTGAGAAGCTAGCTGCTACATGATGCGATGATCAGGGGTTTATGGATGTGGTCTGGCTCCATTAAATTGAGTAATGGGAGATATGCTTGCTCAATACAGATGAAGGTACCACCAGGACCAGTGTCTAGACACTTGTTCATCATTGTTTTTACATGACCATAAATCACCTTTCTCAAACTTCCAGTAGGTACAATGCACTTTAGATATTTTCACCATTTTCAAGTTTCACAGCTTACAACTGTAAGTCATGCATGCAAACAATAGCTTAAAGAAGGGACAATTCACGTGTCAATCTATATTACAAGTAGTAAACATTTTGAAAGTCATGCATGCAAACAACTCGAAGGAAGAACAGTTCGTGTGTCAATCTTGTAGAAAACATTTTGCATTTGCGTGTCAAATCCAGACTATATTAAAGTAGAAAACATTTTTCAAATTATAAGGATCGTTAGTAAAAATTGTTATCATAAGGTTCTATTAATTAAGGTGTTGATAATGATTTCTAAAACAAATTATAAAATTAAAAGAAATCCAATAAAACATTAGTGTGAAATCCAGAATAATTACAACATTGGGAAACCAAGCAAAGTATTAATACTAATAATAACGATAAATTCGTTTGAACACATTGATAGATGTCCTGTCAATGTGAATTTCACATACTAATAACTGAGAGAAAATGAGCATCACAGACTGAATCAAAATGTGAGCTCCAATTTGAGAAACAAAAAAAAATGATGGATTGGCCATAGGAACTTCCACCTAAATATCATCCAACTGCATCCACACATCTTCCTCTTCCATAATTCGGTCGAGAGTCATCAACACAATGCCATTAGCAGTTTCATCCATTGCTGGAGCTCCTTGTTCCTGGTATGTAATTTTGGATTATGGTCCGCAATAACGTTCATGACTCATTCCCTTAGATGGTTTTAATAAGTGAACTCGAATGACGTTCATGACTCATTCCCTTAGATTGTTTTAATAAGTGAACTCGAATGTTTGAAATCTCATCGACCATTCCTCTACTGGCCTTCTCATATACTCTTTGGATTCATCTTTATTGTACAATGATATTTGATCATGTTTCGATGGTTTTAATAAGTGAACTTGAATGTTTGATATCTCATCGACCATTCCTTTATTGGTCTTGCCATATACTCTTTGGCTTCATCTTTATTGTGCAATCATATTTGATCATGTTTTCATGCCTTACTTAGTCACATGTATGTTCTATGTATTCATTTGAGAAGCATACAGATAATGCATTGACATCAATTCTAATAAAGTGAGTTATTTGAAAGTATACAACACATTGTTTTCCTGCTCCTAGAACCAGCGAATGACCTCACAAAAGCACCAGCAATAGAGCCATAACATCCTTGCCCAGATACATATCCAAAATATGGGACTGGTTAAATGACGGAATCAACTGAGTCAATAGGTTTAGGCCTAAAACAACCATTAGTCACAAAAATAACTGCATGGAAACCACGTGGGCATACGCTTAACTGCAGAGCTAAACAAGTTCTTCTTGCTGCGGATTCAAGATATGCATGGAATCCACCTATCCATGCTTTTTGAACTACGGAGCGAAGAGAATCCAACCTTAATTACCTTTGTTATACTTTGACTCTTTTTTAGATTAGTTCTTATTTACTTTCAGTAGTTAAATGTTTGTTTGCCTTTTGTTAAATATGTTATCTCCTTTTCATATATTGATCTCTTTCGCTTTCATAGTTCATATGCTTTTACTCATGGTAACTAGCCGCCTTTTCATGCCTTCATAGCTTAACGCATTTTTAGCTCAATGTTATCATATTTTAATTTCTCTTTAACGTTGTGGTAGTGGTTTTGTTTGCTCCCTCTCCTATAACTATATGTTTTTCATGCATGGTTTATTTTTGGCATTGCTTTACTTTTGTATAAAATTGGCAGTCGAGAGAGACCTCATATAGATGGAACATGATTAGGTATACTACTGCTATGTAGCTATTTAATTCTTCGAACAAGCATTAGGGGTTCAACAAACAACCTAATGTTTTACGCGCGGATAGTTTATTTTTATCTATAGACAATTTAGCATTCTCAACCTTCATAAACCATCATTAAGCACCCGAGGAAACCCCAGGTGTTGTAAGGAACCATCAGTTAGTTAGATCTAAATATATGAGCATTGCATATAGCCTTTAACTTTTTTGTAGAAACAAGAATAAAAAAAGTAAATATTATATATATTAGCAGAGCATATATAAGATGTCACAATTCCATATCAACAACAAAAATATGGAAACTAATTATTGAACTTATTATAATTCCATTTTGGTTTAATAACAATGAGTTTAAATCATCTATATCATCAGGTCAATCAACTGGATTTTCTTATATAGTAAGACTGTAATTTCTAGAAGTTTCTCTCTCATGGCTTCTACAGTGGTTGACACAGAAATGGCTAAAGTGAACTGTTGAACAAACAAATATGTAAATCAACATTCGCTCCCTACATCCTTCATTCATGCAATACTATTTGATTTCGAAGATAACAAACTATTTGCTATTTACAATATCTATTATATAATGCAAGTCTACTACTTTTTTTGTAGCTTTGTAGGGAGTAGCAGGTTTGGGTAGGATAGCCGAACATTTTAAAACAAATTTAGCCTCAACTTCTGTGGTTATATTTTTATGTAATTTGACTATGTAGGTTCATTTCTACTTGGGGAGTGTTACACGTTAGAGAATGCTTATATTTCATAAGTTAAATGTCTATACATCTTGCTATATATTTTGTGGGAAACCTTTTTTTTAACTATTTGCATATACAACATTAGTGTTTAATATTTGCATTTTAAATATTACTAAATAAATCTCATTTTAACCTTACACACCTTGGCCAATTAAAACAAAACACTTAGCCACTTTATTCAACAAACTACTTGGATTGTATGGATTCAATTTAACATGCTAAGTTATTATGTTCATAATGTTTAGGAATCCTATGGGATTTTCAATGGAAGAAGCAATGCGATGTTTTTGTATGAGCTTTTCCACTATGCCTTGCTATTGCTATCAAAGTTACATTTACAACCATGTTCTATGTTAGAGGGTTTTAACTTTAAAATCAATCCAGGTTGAGAAAGCACTTATCAACTCAATAATCCAACCTATGGTGGACCACCACGTCGAACACCTATTTTAGATGGACAACACATGGAGGACCTACTTTAGGCTTCCTGGTAAGACACATCATGGTGTCCACATGGAGGACATACTATACACCTCTTGACAATACAAACCTTCCCATCGATGGGGGCTCATTATTTAAATGTTTGTTCAAACTTGAAAAAAAATTGACAACAGGTGCTACGTCTCAACACAAGTTTTGGTGCGAATAGTTTCATCCTCGCTTGAGACCCTCATCCATGGCCATTACATGCTTTACAATTGGTTTCCATTCGCACAAATTCAAAACATGTAATTTGTTCAATAGAGGTGAATTTTGATTTATTGTTGACATATAGGTTTTCATGCTTTTTCTTGCACTATAGTTTAAAAGTTATTTTACCTTTATCAATTAGAATAAAAAAATATGGGGAGCCAACTCAATGCATTCATTGGAATTCCAAAAATATACAGATCTCATTAGACATACGAATCTGGTAGAGAATAGTAAAATAAAATCAACAAATTAGGTTTGCCTTTCGACACCCGCAACTACCTGCTTCAATCGCCATTGGTGTTGTTATTTAGCTCACTCTAGATGCATACAAAACTGAATTCTAATAGTTCTTTTTATAGAATATGCAACAACTAAAGTTGCTACAGCCTATAAATAAGTCACCAAGAAATATAGAAATGTCATCAATCAACAAAAGCTTAGAGTCCTATAAAACAATGGGAAAAAAGCATCTTGTTGATGAACATGTGAGACATGAAGCTAAATACTAGAGTACTACTAAATACTCTAGCAATCACATCATACATTGGTTATTCTATCTTGCAATCTATATTTTAGGCTTTTCTAACAGTTAAGATTTGAACAAAAAGTTACAACAATATTACTTTGTTTTCTTGTTTCGTAAAGAGAACAGAAGGTGATTGTCTTAAAAAAAAAACAATTCTTTGAACGACGCCACCATTCTCAATACACGTTACAGTTGAGCAAAAGAAGTTGGGGACTTAGGCCAATATTTTAAAACTTAGACTTGGACTTGCACCCGATCAAGTGTAAATCCAACTTTGACTCGACCTCAACAATGAATCGATTCGCTTTAATTTCCATGACTCACTTTTTAAACAAATGTGTACACATATTTAGTTATCAAGGGATTTCCATGACTCCCTTTACTCTTGCTTGACATATTGTCTTCTTCTTTTTCACCAACTTTATTTATAATGCAATTTGATTGTATTAGTTACCTCACCAATTTCCAATTAGTTGCCTTAAAATATCATCTTATTCCTACATAGATACAACACTCAAAGAATAAAATAGGGAAAAGCTCCATGACCTTTGACATAGTTTTCTTTTATCCAAGTTTCATAGCACTCCATACATTACTTTTTCCCATGTTGCTAACCTAATGATTGCTTGAGGTATTCTTTCCACAAATATTTTGAACAAGTACAATTGGCAAATAAATGATCTACCTTTTCATTTCTCTAGAATGAGAAAACAATCTAACTTCTTTCATCCTCTCTTACATGAAACAAAACTACATACATACATACATACCCTTGTTTTCTTTAATCTTTACACTTAATACCATTTTTTTTTCTTTTTTTGTACAACTCAGTTTTGTAGTCCATCTATTTGCCACTACTACATTATGGACACTTTGTTGACCAAAAAATGTTGTTTCACTTCTACTGCATGGTGCTGTTGACTTTTGCCCACTTCTACAAGTTGTTACTCTTAGTCGAGTAAGCTCTCTTAACTCAACAACCACCCAATTCTGAATCTCTATCTCTGATGGGATTCATAAGCACCACACATTGCTTCCAACTATCTAGTAACAGGTCTATTCGCCTTTACTTTTCTTAGTTTATTAGTGATTTTCAGAAGATTAATTCATATAGTGACAAGTCTGTTCGCATTTATATGGTTGAAAAACATGTAAAGTTTTTATTGTGGACTTCAAATCCTCAATGAGAAGAAAGAAACATATCTGGGTTTCCCACTATATCTTCCATTCTTGAAGCAAGCATAACGAAGATTCACCACTCCTATTGTGTTGTAAGTCTGCATTTTTATTGTGCTTTGTTATGTACTATCTATATTGTCAGAAGACGTGTGAATCCTTGATGTGGTGAGAGTCATTGATAACCAGTTACTTTCCTTGGTTTATTAGTAATTTTCAGAAGATTAGTTCATGTAGTGACAGGTCTATTCGCCTTTACATGGTTGATAAGGATGTAAAGTTTTTATTGTGGACTTGAAATCCTCAATGAGAAGAAAGAAACATATTTAGGATTCCCTTTGTATCATCCATTCTTGAAGCAAGCATAACCAAGATTCATTTACAACTTAGATTGTGGCACTATCAAGAGCTGGTCCATAAAAGAGTTCTATACCTATACTTGTATATGGAAATTCCTAAATTTATTGCTACAACACATGGCATGAAAGCAAACTTTTGTTCACAATTAGTTTGTGCAGTTTAGGAGCTATTATAATCGTTGTTTTCATTGATCTTATTGCAGAAATATTTTTTCAAATTGCTTATATATTGTAGATATAGTAGTAATCTATAGTGTTGAGATTACTACTACAGAGATTGTGAGAAAATCAATTGTAGTTGGCTCATTGTGTTGATGAACTTAACATTATTTTTTGTTATGGGTTGAGTGCATATGTCTTTGTAATATGAGATTGTTATAAACTTTGCTCTTTTCCTACAAGTATCCTTCGCTATATGTACCTATGTTTTTGTTCCTTCTAACTTTCCTCTTTTACTACCGGCATTCATTTTTGCTCCTCAAGCTGCAAATGCTAATTTTAACTCATTTTGAACAGAAAAATAGGAGATTGAGAACAAACAGGTAATCGCCATTCCATTTACCCATAAAAGGGGAGGAGGAAGGAGGCTGCTTTTAATAATACATTAAAATTAAAATTTTAGTTTTTTAAAGCGCAATATTTCAAATAAGTTGCCCGCACGATAATGCAACATTGCTTGTAATGTAACATTGAGGATTCAAAGTTTGTGTTTGTATTGTATTGAGCAGGGTACCTGATAAAACCAGATAGCGGACTTGCTTTTGAGGCGAATCGGGATTCACCTTCACACACTTCGCAGTAGCAAATGCCTGCATGCTGCCCAACTTGAGGCATGGACAAGAGAAAAACATTATAATATTTTTAGAAATAAAAATATAAGCACTCTACCAATGAACTACGATGTTTATTAAAACCGGATTAATTGCAGCCCGTGGGACATCAAATTGGTAATATTTCCAGGAAAATAAACAAAGAATTATTCTAACTCACTCACTCATTGATAGCATATTCCCTCATTCTCACTATCGTGCTAACATGTAGGTAGTTTCAATGGTCTGAGTTGCTTTGATTTGTGGCTGTTATTTATGTATAATTATTACTTATCACTATCTCATTAATGGCATCTTCCCTCACTCTCCTGCTAACATGCAACTATCTTTTACTTTTGGTTGTTAGTTATGTTTAATTGGCATCTATGTTGCAGCAGACTATTATCTTACAAAATTCATTACAATCCAGTCAATTACAGTCCATTGTCTTTGTTCACTATAAACTGGGCCTTCAACTCGTCGACACCTCTTGGTACGATTTATTGTAACTGGTGTTTACGTACACAATATCCTGGAGTAGCTCTAAGTGCTCTATGTTGTAGCTCAATGAATACTCATCCTCGCTCATCATGGAAACCTAATTTCACCTCATTGTGTAGCTCAACGTGTAGCCCCAGTGAGTAGGCTGTGTGAATTAGTAGTAACTGTCTGTGTTCTGTATCAAAACCTGCCAATTTTGCTGGGTCAATCCAACCTGCATTTCGTTGAACTGGCTAACTGGTCTCCTCGCTATCGCTGTGCTGCTGGTCTCTTTCATAGTTGCTTGTTGGTCTTTCGTAATTGTTGTGTTGGCTAACTGGTCTTGTAGTGTTTCTCTTCGTGAGTCGCTGTGTGTGCTGGTCTCCTCTTGTAATTGCTTGCAGTCTCTTCGTTGCACGGTGCTAAATGTGTCGGTTTATTCTTGCCAAGAGTACATGCAAGTAGCATTCGTCCTCGCAAGTGGGATTCGACCAGTCAAGAGTATTTGGTTTTAAACTACCAAAAAACAGAAAATTGAGCTTCACAAGATTTATTATTTTAAATTAATCATCCAAGCTATTTTCAAGATTAGTTAGACAAAAGTTTGAATCACGGGGATGCGCAGATACTACAGAAGTGAAATAAGGAAAACGTAATTGCACACAGAGTGACTACTGAGAACTGTAAATGTCATCTCTCAAACTTGCTCGGCGTAGAGGCCATAAGGATACTTGCACAATAAAATAGCAAGAGATGAAAACAATTTAATTCCGCAAGATTAATTAAAACCCTTCGAGGTGATTCGACTCGACCATGGCCGAACGTTCACGGATAATAAAACACACTGACGAAGCAATTTGCTTTAAGAACTTTCTACAATGTATCAAATCCTTGGGGAATCCAAACGCGCAGAGATATTAGATCGGTAAGGAGTTTAAAATCATAATTACCTTCATCGGTTCAATAAAGCACGAGTTCTGAAATAACGTCCAAGTCCAGTTCAAATTTAACTTCGGTTGTTTTATATTATTATCTCACTTATGATATACACACTGAAGAATCAGATCACCGTCCTCCTTTTTCTTGAAAGGAAAAGCTTCCATGGATTCATACATTTTGCTATAATTTCTATCAAGATTTAACTAAACTAAATAAATAAATCCGCGTATTAAGACTATCTCAGGCTTAAATGCCCTAAATTTAACATTTATTTACAGAAAAATGTCGAGAGAGAAATCAGAAGCACCTGACCATGTCCCAACAACACTCAATCCCTTGCGGCAGAGGCGCCAAGCTATCCTTTTTCTAAAATGTTTTGGTAACCGGGACCGAATGAAGGCTTTCCGTTCTACGCTTCCTTTCTCTCCCGGATCTTTACCACAAAATTCTCAATATTCTCCATGCTTCAAGAAACAATAATTTCCCCGTTCTTTCGCGTCTGTTTCCAATTAAATTTTGCAGAGAAGTTGTGGAGGCCCAAAAAACTCTAGGCTACGGAACACACTTCGTCGTCATTCAGACAAGATGATACAGAGAAAATAAAAAGAATCTGCTGTTACAGATATCGAAGCTTTTAGGTTTTAATTGGAAGTATTGACTGTTAAATTTCTCGTTCACATAACAGACACGTTTGATTTCGCATTAAAGACGCTGAAACTAAATTACACCGACAGTTTTAGCCAACTGTCGAGCTTAATTCGAGATAGGAATAAGAACATGGATTTGCGTGAAATTAAAAGATTTTTTTTTCCCAAAGAAACTCACCGTTGCAGAGCAAGCTGAGCGATCATGTGCGATCCTTTTCGTGAATAGCATTTAGCTGAGGGATCATGTGCGATCCTTTTCATGAATAGCATTTCGAATCCGACCATTAAAGATCAGCGACTCAAAGGAGTCGGCTTGAAATGTTAAACTCTCGAGTGAATGTGAAATCGGAAGTGAGATAACTTACCTGCCGGTTGATGGATGCGCAAAGCCTTTTCGTAATTCTTCAAGGCCATTTGTCTGCTTAGAGGCCGGTTGGTCACAAGATCGAACCATGTGGGTCTGAAGTCCTTGCTTCTGATGAAAAATGGTTGCGAATCCACTCTGATACTCCAGGGGATAAATTCAAATTCCAGGTCCTCTTCAGAGATGTTTAATTTTGCCAATTCCTCCATTTTAAACCTTGTGCAGAATTCAACTGTTGAGAACTTTAGTCGAATTGAAATTCATAGGAAAATCAAAGTTACGATTATTCTTATATTATGACAAATGGCGAGTCAGTAAATATCATCCTGCCAGACGTAAATACAAACAGAGGCTCTTACTTTGGTTGTTGATGTTACAACTATAGTGTTTGAATTTAATACGCAAACATCGGTTATCATGAAAACATTGGTTATCGGGGCTGTGCAAGTTAAGATTTATAGGAAATTATTGCAAGGCACTATGCAGAGAATATTTTAGCAGGTGACATCATCCAGGACCCCCTTTTGGGAAGGGAAAAACGAAGATGACATCACAACTTGCATCCAATAAAAATTTAGAAAAATCAGTTTTTAAAAATTTTGTTTAATAAAATATATTATTAACTATAGAGCAACTATAGACCCCAAGAAAATTTATAACCTCTAGGACCAAATTAATAGGTACTTGACAATATATATATATGATCCCCTTCGGGCACATAAAAAAGCACATCAACAAACACAAGAAAAAATATCATGTTCAATTATGCCAAGATGTTCTTGATTCTCAACATCAACACATTAAATTCCAAAGCATATTGATATCATAAGAAGATCAAATGTTCTAAGTGCATTTCCGACACCAATACCTACACACAATGAAATTAATGGTATAATAAATGAAATTATTGAAACACATTGTTATCATGGAGAACTATCAACACAAAAATATTTCATCAAACTTCAATGTATGACTTCTACAAGTTGATTTTTTTTCCACAGAAAAAAATTATAATTGTATTAGTAAAAATATAGCTACATTTTTCAGATGCCCTCATGAAAAAACTTCATGTGCATTTCCAATTTGAGCCAAAGCCCAATCCTTTAAGTCAAAAAAATTATTTCTACTGTAGCATGTGCACGTCCTTTCAGTATTACAATCTTGCATTCAAGCAATAAAAACCTCGTACAACAATACTAAACAAAAATTTATACTCTTTAACATGCGTAGTATATATCATACCTCCACTAGTCCACTTCCCCCGAAAACATTCAGTTCTTTTCTTTTTTCAAAGAAAAAACAGTCTTTACATACACTATTACGGATAAACATCATCAATAGTTTACAGAAAAGAAGTATGATAATATCCTTTTATGTTTGAATTTTGATTTTATGAAATATACCATTCACCTTCTTGCATAAGAGATCCAAACTTTTCTTTTTCATCTTCCAAACTATTTCGTTCTCTATAGATATGCTTTATGCTCACAGAATCTATCAAAGATTTTAATCTATTGGTCTCTTCCAAAAGTGGCTCCAACTGAACATTATGGATCATGTTTTTCCCATTTAACCATTTCACAATGATCTGAGAATCACCAAAAATCTGGATAGATTTAACATCTTTCTCCACTGCCAATCACATCAGAAGTCTTAGAGCATATAGTTCTACAAAATTGTTTGACCCCTTTCCAAGTCCATCTTTAAAGCTCAAAAAGTGTTGATCATTAAAACAGATTATACCCGTTGCACCACAACTCTTTGGAGACCCCTGGGCTATTCCATCAAAATAATCCCAAGGATAGGTATGGTCAATTTCTTCCTCTTCCACCTGTCGAATCTGGATCTGCACCTTTTCTCGTGGAAAGTAGCTTAGAATACCTAAACTTTGAAAAGCACATTGAATAGGAAGAATGTACTTGTCTTCAAAACAACTTGTATTTATTGCAAGCTAGATCCCCCAAGATACAATAAGATGAAGTGATCTGTAATCTCCAAAATATTCATTTAAAATCCATACCTTTAAGCAATTTTCCACTATATCCCCCTTCCATATACTAGGAAGATTTAGCCTTTTTTCAATTTCATTCTAGACCGTCTTTGAATAAGCACATTCAAAAGCTAAATGGAAATTCCAATCTTCCGCATTTTTGCATAGATAGCATCTACCAAGTCTCATTCTAATTTTTTTTTGTATCACATCCTAGGTAAGGATCTTATTTGAGATCAGGAATGACATGAATATCTTGGTTTTCATAGGACACTTATATTTCCAAACTTCCTTCCACCACCAGGAAGAATCTGGATTCACCTTTTCCTTGATTAGAAAACTGTAACCACATTTTGGAGTATAGTACCCCATTGGAGAAAGATTCCATACAAGAGTATCCTTGTTCCCTTGAATCTTGACATTGTTGGCCTTTAGATTTGAAATGTATTTATTCCATATATCCATGTTAGCTCCTTGAAATCCCACATCTTCAACAGACATCCATCCTTGACCTCTGAAAGATGTATTTCCATGATCTGCAATACTATTTAAGGAAATAACACCAAATTCTTTTAGAAATCCTACCATATGCATTGGAATTTTAAAATTGTGATTACATCCGACCTATGGGTCCTCTCCTAACCGAACAGAAGTACCACTTCCCACTTTCCAAGTTAAACTCATCGCTATCAAATCAAAATCTTGAATAATTGCTTTCCAACAAATAGAAACCTTTTTTGTTGTTTTATTCAAGCTTCTAATCCAGTCCACAATTGAGAGAGGTTTGATGTAATTTTCAACAACTTCCTGCACCTAAAGACCTATTCCTGTTATCAATCTCCAAATATTTTTTTGCAGCCAAATCTTTCACAACAGAACAGGTATCTTGAAACCTCATCCTCCAAATTTTTTGGTAAAGCCATAGCATGCCAGTTTATCCA